>SDVV010007880.1:0-17509 GCA_016164225.1 Gammarus roeselii | reverse complement strand
AAAAAATAGCTAAATAAGATTCTCCCCTCTACCCTAACCGACATTGATTACCTATAATATACGGCGTATCCTGCCATACCCCAGAGGATAATTCCTACTCCAATACCCCACGTTATCTGGTTCACGACTAAGATCGTATACTAATAACATAACAGCATGACAGACATACCGAAAAAAAAATCTGACATTTAACACGCACCATTGAGTTCTTGCATAACAAATAATATTACTACGGCAACGTTCAATCTGGAAAAATTCTTAAATCTTATTAAGATATGATATCTATTAAAGGACAAAATCAATGCCCACTGTGTCATAAAGAACAATCTCTACAATGCTTTACTAGGTCACTTCTGAGCAATCTACCACTGATTTATAACAAATTTAGAGATAACAGCCAATCACAGTACAATATCTCAGGCGTACCATGCCTCTGTTTAGTCCATCATCTCTGAATAACGTCGAGCTAAGTCCCATCCTGGACATAACCAAGAATCTATACAGGAACGATGGTCAAGAATGGGCCTGACATGAGTCTCAATGAGTGTGTGTGACCATAAAAAGCTGGGTTCCTGTTCACTGTCGATTTGAGTAAATCACTACATTGATCAGCACATTGTCGGATAACCTCGCTAACAAACACACGGAAGTTAAGACCGACGTCTAGGAACACTTACGATAATCCACTAAGGTGCAGGAACAGACTTACACCTCGTAAACATACATCAATAATAAAATAACTACGTAATTCTCTACTCTGCTTTAATTCACAATAAATATATGCCATACACTAAAGGGATCCATCATATTAAAATCGGTCTATTTAAAAAAAAATACCATGAACTCAACAAGCATTAGCCTAGGGGACTCCTCTAAATCCTAAACATTGAAAAATTGTCTTATGATAAACATACAAAAAGCTAACAACAAGACCAAGTTTGCAACACATCGAATCTTCTATATCTATAATATCCACATCAAACATAGTACCAAGATATAAAAAGATATATAAACACTAAAAAATAAACAACATGTAATTATATCACACTTGAAATAATATTCAAAATTGCAGATACAAACGTAATATATCCTATTATTCCGACATTGTATTAATAAACAACAGATTGAATTAAAGCTGGAAACTGTACAGAGAACTTACAAAACTAACCTACACATACTAAAACAGTCAAGATTTAATAAAATAAAAAGAATGATGCAATAACCGACCAATTATGCCTGAAATTGTGTGCTACATGGACGATGCAAATCTAAAGTAACCTGACAATTCTGTAACTGTATGAGATAATTTCATAATTCCAAAAAACACTACAAATTCAACATAAATCATCCGGTCATTACTAAGTATACATAACACAATATAATAACTTGATAATAAATCCATTTCGTTGAGGTACTCCCGCTATTGGAACATCGCGTCAGTGGAACACCGATATATCTGGTTCAAGCCAGGATAATGCGTTATGGGGTAAATAGATTCTCGTAAGGATGCTGCTGGATCAACCAAAAAAACAAACGTCAACTCGCCAACTGCCTAAAGATAATTATATATACCACACCAAACAACTTCCAAGTGAGTAAATTATACCCCAACTAGATAAGAAAATAATCATGTATGTACAGAATATTATAAATAATTATAATCCAAATATAAATATTTACCGAAACAAGTTCTCAAAACAGTGAAATAATGATAAACAGTCATGGAAAAAATACAATTCAAATAACAATTATGAGCAAACTTACATAATTTGCCTAAGCGCATCCAACGGTTTTTACTTTTAAGATTGCATGAAAATTATTATGTAATTGGTAGATTTAATGTCAATAAAAATTATCTTATGAATGTATGTTATCAATACCCCTAAACATTCAGAGGACCAGCATTGAAATGCATATATGCAACATGACATGCAACGAAATTGCAATACAGTATGCTCAGTATTGAAAAGCGAATACCAAAGAGAGTGTGTAAACGTTCTATTTATAAAACCTGTTAACATATAAAGATATAATAATATATATAACTTATTAACATACCTTATGAATAATCCGAAAGCTGTCCGTACATCCGTCAGAATGAGTCATCCGTTAGCCGCCTGCTTGGCTCCGGAGGTCCATGAAATATATGGGGAGCAAGTTCCGTAGACTGAAAATTAACTATATTTATCCTCATCCAATTCCTTCACTAATACGCTTTTGAACGTTATTATAGCTACTGGTAAACTAAAGATTTTCAATGCTTCATCTAGTATCTAGAAATTGTTTCCATTATCAAAAGTTCACATTTTACTTCCCGAAAGAAAATGAAATGTCTAACAAACTCCGATTTCTTTGCAGCAGTGACGAATATGAAAGAGAACCTTTTTGCGGACGATAAATTGGCGTGTTAAATAATAATGTCACAGTCTTATGTCGGGCAATATATTTTTTTATTATGCAAGCTTGCAATCATTCATGGCGTTTAGTTTCGGGAGTCATATACATGTTTAGGTTAACCCCATTGCAATGACCTGTTTTCAACACCGAATTTCCAAATAACTTGTTCAGTGTTGATTGTTTATTGCTTGGAGACGAATTAGTCGAGTTTATTGCATTTATTATTATTTACATATGTCACAATAAACTAAACGGCAAAGACGATTAGGGGGCAGAAACTTTGAAAAATATAATGTATACAATCATACCACAGCAATTTAGGCTGGGAAATTCTTTCAGGCAATGAATTAGGCTGTGTAGATATTCAACTGCTGCCACAGGACACACACACTCATGTTAATCACAGCGGAAGATCAGTTTTACCAAGGCAATTGCCAACAATATCACGCGGGTTGGGGTGTACGGATGATTATTCATTTTATATACAATTGACAATCAGTTTCAGTATTTTCTCTTTTTTTATTTTGCGGTCTCTGTTATTTATCTCTCCCTTTTTTTCATGGTGATCAATTTTGGATTGGTTATTTAAATACGTATCATTAGATGCACGCAAGGGCTACATGTGGACTATGCGGTGTGTTAGTTAGTCTGGTCCAGCCAACTGTGGGAACATTTGCACGCTCCCTGGCGCCAAATAAATGTCCGAGCACAGCTAGGCGTTTTGTTGGATAAATGATGAAGTAATGTGTATATTGATCTTTGAGTTTGAAAGTCTTGAATAGCACTATGCGTGGAGGAGACGAGACGAATCGAGGCAGGTTGAGGCGAGTGGAGACCAGTCGACTGGAAAGGCGATGAGGCGAGATGAACCGAGGCTGGTTGAGCCTAGGTGACCATGGTAATGATGGTTACTAGTGGGACCCGCGGGACCCGAGGGACCCGGTGGTTTCGGGAACCCGGAAGACTCGGAAGACCAGGAGGATTTGGGAACCCGGAGGACTCGGAAGACCACGAGGATAGTGGCGACCCACTTGGACCCTTCTAGGGCATTTTGGGACACGCTTGAGACCATTTGATACCCCATTGAAAAACTTTGGGACCCCTTGTGGCCCCTCTGAACCCTGGGACCCCTGCTTCATCTCACCACGCGGTAAAACCGATGCACAGAAAACGTAGAAATAGGGAAATGCTTGAGTTGAACAATTATCTATTGAAGCGAATCGAGTTGGGTGCGACGAGTCGCGGCTGACCGAAATGATTCGAGACAAGCTGAGAAGAACTGAGACGAGGGGATTCGAGGAACTTGGGGAGCCCGGGGGACCCGGGGGACATAAGTTACCCTTTGGGACTCATCGGGCCATTTTGGGACACAAGGGAACTTTGCCCCCCTCGCTCAGCTTCCATCCTAAAATGCTTGAGTTGAAAAGTTAATTGTTACAGTCCACAAGATTACTTGCACAGAGGAGGGGGGGAGCCGCGTCGAGGCCAGTCGAGGCGCTCGAGATCAGTCGAAACATGTTGAGGCGAGTCGAGTTGCGCGCGGCGAGTCGAGACTGGCCAGAATGAGTCGAGACAAGCCGAGGTGAGCTGAGACGAGGGTCTCGACGGACCCGGGGAGCTCGGGGGACCCGGGGGACTTGGGTTACCCTCCCGGATCCATCGGGCTCATGCGGGACCCGAGGGACTCCAGGCCCTCCCCCTTCCATCCCATCCCCCTAAACAATACGTGTGATGTCAATAATTGGAGCAGTTTTTTCAGACCATGAGGAACCTCTCTTTCTTTCTTCTTCACGATCCACAATTTTGTCACATAAAATAATGCTGCTGCATTTCAGCGAGAGTTCCTGTTTGCGATTTTGTGCTCGCTCGCGCGTGCACGGACCGTACGTAATTTTTGTAGCTGATCTGGACCTTGTAGGTATAGACTTTGCGATGCGTTGCGGTTGGAGTTGATCTGATCTGTGAGCCCGTAGATCCAGTACCATTTTCAACGATACTATCTGCGCGCACTTCCATGGGGATATTGCTCAGGAAGTTCTTTGTTGATGGAGGCAGTGGTTCGTTTCGTCGGAGTCTTTATCTTACTAGAATAAATAAATGATCCCGTAATTGAACTAGACCGCATAGCTATAAACATTGTGTTGCGTTGGTGTCGGAGCTGACTTTTTCCGTGTAGCTGTAAATCTTGTACCAGTCTCGACGATGCTGCCTGTACGCACTGGCGCGCGTATACATTACTAGTGAAGTTCTAAACTATTAAATGCGGAGATTCGTTTCGTTTTAAAGTTTTTTTCTGCACACCAGCGTGCGTCTGATACGACTGAATTTTTAATTTTATGAACTCTGTGGGTGTAGATTCAATGTAGTTATGGTGTCTGGGAGAGAAGCCTTATGAAAAAAAAACATCGCGAGGAATGCACAGAGTCCCATGCTGGACCAGGGAATGTGACTGCCTTACTTGGCGCAATAGGATCGGCCTACTGTATGTGCGGTGGTGAAATGCTGGTATATAGCGAAATATTCCCCTACATAGAAGAAAAAACAGAACAAATAATGCTTTGCAAATGCGCAGTTCGCTTTTGTAAGCAACATGACGTCATACTGCATGCAAGTAGTCAGAGCGAGAAAATGATTAATGGGCGAATGATTAATTCATGGATGAAGATGCAAAATCTGAAACCGAAAGACAACTCTGAGTCTCATTGTGAACGGATGTAAAATCTGGGATCTACCCTATGCCCACTTTCTCCCATAGTTATCAGTCAGTATGGTAATCATTAACGATCAAATACTCCCTAATATTCGCCGCATCATCATTCCAGATGTCACGCAAATCATTTGGGACATAGTGTGTGCCCTGAGTGATCAACATTCTCGTTGCTACTGTGTCCCAACCTGCAAAATGGTAGAGGCTTCAAAGATTTCCAGACCCCTTGCTACCTAAAATATCACTAAAATAATGTGATGATATTTTTCGACTTTACATGAATCTTCTGACAAGGTTGTCAAAAGATCCCCACGGGTTAAAAAAACATTGTTAATATATTCTCAAAACTCAAATTCTACAGTGCAGAGGATCACCAGAGATTTTCAGCAATAATTTTCTTCTCTGCAGATTGACTGTGACCACCTGGCAGTGAGTGAGACGTCCAACCACATGATTGTGCGTTTGTTTTATCTTGATGATCCACAACCTCACCTAACTCAAATAATAAAATAGTGCTCAGGTCACCGTCAATCTTAGCAAACACCTGAACTAAAAATATGTAATATCCTTCATCCAATTTGACGCTCCAGAATGAACCAATTCGCTAACGATTTGAAACAATAATTCAACTTGTTAGCACCAGATTCACCTGAGTCCTGAAAGCTCAAGAAATAGTCATATTTATTTGAAAATTGTTCCGTATGCGATTCTAAACGAATCGTTGAACCAAACGCTTCCGACGTTTCCTGGCACCGGAGCTTGGCATAGACAAAGCCAAAATAGTAATACCGTATTATCCAAAACAGCTAGAGGAACGAATTAGGTGAAACAGTATCCCTACCAATGTTATGATTTAATGTAGACATCAAGTCGTAATTGAGTTGAAGGTGGTGCAAGATTAAAACGATGACAAAACAATGATGTTATTGTAATATTGTAGATGGTATCAAGATCAACGAACAGAGTACATCTCAAACGAGTATACCAATTTATGTTAAAACGATGAAGTGTGGCATTGCATGTAATAATGTTAGCCTCTAAATCGCAGACAATCGTAATGCAATAATTGCCTGGCAAATAAATTTGACCAAAAACTGTCAGTACAGATAAATAGAGAAGGAAGGAGGACCACCCACCCTATAAATGAAATAAACAACATAATTGCAAACAAACTCAAGAGCAAAATCACGCGAAATGAACAAAATGTCTACCACAGTACTGTACGGAGTTATTGAGAATAAACCTATGAAGCGCATATATTTGACAATTGTATAACCGGGATAACCAGACTCAGACTAGGTCCCTATTCAAATGAGACTCACCTCCCGTCATGCTGTCAGGTTATGTTGTGATGTCCTAATTCCCAATCTAACCAGAAGTGGTCGTACTTTGGCTTATGTGTTAGGATAGAACTCTCCAATGAAGAAACAGCTCCACAGTTTGGTATATTCTCAGGGGCGGCCTCCCTAGGCTGCTTGTGTCTCAAATTCAGCTGTTACAGATAATTAGAGACTTCGCCCTAAATTTGTTTTCGATTATTAGTTGCCGGCGACTTTTTTTAGGTCAATGCGGAATTGAAGCAACGGGTATGAATGTGCGATGAGTTAACCCGTTAGAAACAGGTGGTGAACCGATCAGAGTCATAGATCTTCACTGGATTCTCATCGAATGACTTGGACTTATCGGATTTAGCTAGGAATCAAGAGGTGAATTGAATTCCAATGAATTATGAAATTGTCAAACTATAGGACTCATAGTTGTAATAGTTATGCGTGTCAGCATCATCATAGAACCTTGTGGAGGAGGGAGGAGTATTAAACAAATTTTCAAATCGTTTTCCGCAAAAAACAGTTGACGAAATTGAACAGAACTCATTTGTTCAAAATCCACCAAACATTAGTGCAATTAGTGATTGATTCAGTAGTCCAAATAACGAGTAAGAAATTCTTTGTCTCTGAGGCTAAGTTTTAAATGAACATAATATGTAACTCTGCCAATTGATTCTTCAATTCTCAAAGAATGTGCGCTCACTGTATCATATGTCTGTTTTAAAAAGCAAACCACACATGATTCGAAGTGCGTAAAGCTCACAAGTGAATTATGATATCAACATGGTCCAAAGGATGGAAGAGGAGCACGACCCAACACGTAACGGCACTTCTTTTCATCCATCAAAGTTGTCCCTAGTCTTCCATGCTCAGGTGGTCCTTGGTTCGGGGCTACCTCCAGAATTTAATCCAACTTCAACTCTTTGTTCATTGGTTGCCAACGCTCGAGCTATTTTCTAAGTCTCTATACTAAAATAAATTACAGAAATTTGAATCTGCTTCAACATAAGACACTCACCCTAAGCATTACATGTGATGTTCGAATAGATTAAACCCCAATGGCCGGAAATATATATAAATTGAGGTTTATATCTATATAATGATCCAAAAGAAATCTATCCCGGCTAAGCGATAACTTCACGGGATTTGATATGTGTCGATGCATCATCATTCGTTCACTGCACGTTCTCGTGAACAGCCAGCTACTTACGCAGGGGGAATGATTCGTTCATGAAAAGTGGGTTGTGTGGTCTGTGATCTTTCGTTGTAGCATAAGAGTTCTCTAGCAATTGAATCTGTTGTGCTGATTTTTGTGTCCCATGATCCACATCATGAAATTTAAACAGAATTGAAGGAGACGTACTGCCATAGGATTACTCAAAAAAACTATCATGCCCTTAATACACAAAGAAAAGACACCAGCAAATAACTACCTGGCTGATCTTAACATTGAGGTCGTTCATCTAAACGGTTCCATTACGACCAAACGGAAATATATTCTGTATTCTCAACTGAATAATTAGACATAATTATACCATAAATGAAGAGCTAGTTTTAGTACCGATCATAATTGAAATGTAAAGCATATGCAACAAATGGGGTCATGCATTTTCTCTGGTAGTTAGCAAATTCAATTATTGGAGTCACAAATATCCGAACATTAAGATAGCAGCAACAGTGACAAACATAAAAATATCTGTTTTTTTTTTCAATTGCTGTAGAGGAAGTGTTTCCCGGCCCGGTCTCCGATGCAGCGCTAAGTAGGGTTCACTCTCCACAATGAACAAACACTGCATGAGACAGGTTACCGGACGAGTGGCAGCTCTTCGTCAGTTGTTTGCGGTCAGTGGCGGTCAGACGCATCGGACCGGACACAGACATTGACGCAAAAAATATAAGTCTAACTCTGTCAGTCATACCCCGAGAGAGTACTTAGAACACATATATGATGTTTTGAAGGTATCAACGGTGATGAAGAGAGGTTGTTGGACGAGCTGTCGGTCCCTCGGCTACCCTGTGCAGACGACGGCAGTCTCATTTCTTTTCTCGATCCCCCTTTCCTCCGTCTTTCAAAAGCCTCATTAAATACTCTTTTGAATGTTCTCTCAAATCCCATCATATTATGACTTATATTTACCTCCTCATAAACCCTTCCAGTTTAAGTCCCGTAGACAATTCCTTCCCCTTAACCCTGCACCACCATCATTTTAGTTCTCATTCCTTCTGACATTTGCTTGATCATTGCTGTCACATACCCATTTTCATTTCCCTGGATCCCCCTTCATGTCTCTCTCCACCCCATCCCTCCTTTCCCTCTCTATACCGTAGCCACCACAATATAGAGAGCAAAATTTGCTCGTTGAGCCTTATTATCTGAACTTGAGACCTATTGTCTGGATAATCTTTGGGTTAATTCCGGTGTTCTCGAAAACATGAACAGACGAATGTTCTTCAGTTCCTATTCAACCGAACAATACAAGGTAACGGGCAACGACGTAATGTCATGTTATCAACGATATCAATGAAACACAGGAACTGAGGCTTCGCTCTATCATTGTATGCCATTACTGAACCAAACACTTTAGAAAAATCTGTAGGTTTTCCTCGTAACTCTACTGATGTTTCAGTTCTTTTGGACACTTTGTTGGCCTGGTGTTCTCCCAAATTGATCAAAAACGGAATCACCACAAATCGGCATTCATATCCCGGATCAAGAAACTGATATTCAACATTCTTTAGCAGGAATCGATTATCTGAACTGTTAGTATTGTCGTGAAGAAAACATTATATTATATATTGAGTAGGCAAACATTTTGGGATGGGTTTCAGATTACTTTATATCCAAACACCGAATCTGCCAATAATCATTTTATTGCATACTTGATAATATTTTAATACTGTGTCAACGGGATTGAGCATGTTCCTCTGATTTCGTGACCAGCCTAATCGTTCGTGTCTTGCTGCTCTTGTTCTCCAGTATTTCTGACGCTTTGCGATTACAGTTGTAATGCCACCCTGTTTGGCCGTTTTGGATGCTGCGAATTTAACATCCCAGGCAGCTGATGTTTACACAAATACATGAAAAACACAACATGCAGTCTGTTGTTGTCAATTTTTTCTGTTATACGTCGACCCTAATCTGTGATTACACCCGTTTTTTACATGTACCTGGCCATATAATTCGAATATTCCCTCGTGTTCTCTCTCCTCTGAATGAGGGAGAGGATCATCGTTCAGTTCAATATCACTGCACTCCAGGAAAAAAATGAACAAGTGAACAACAACAAGGATTAAGAAGAATCTGGAGAAATTTGGTGTTCTGTGACAGCCTGCCCCAGTGAGGAACATTTAGAGGATGGGAGGTTGGAAGACGCGTCGTAAATTTATAATTTGCGAACATCTTTAAGATAGAACATTTAGCTACATGACTTAATTTCTTGAATGATAAGGCCCACCACAAATCTATCCGACGATGTACTGTGAAACCATCAACCCTCACACCTCTGTTCTGTGGACGACTGTACTGAAATTCGACTTTACTATTAAGTTTTCAATACAAAAATGGAACAGACTCCCAGATGTGTGTATAGAAATCAGAACTGTCAGCAATGCGGAAGTAATTATTGAAAACAACACAAAAGGACAAGAACATGTTTTGACCATTCTAATGAACTCCGTTTCATGTTGACTCTTTCAAATTGATCAATGAGCATTGCCATGATTGATATTAATATCTATTTGTGCTCTCGATTCAAGGGAGTGAAAGAGCAGAAAAAAACAGTGATCATGAAATTTTGAGAGAAGTGACAAACCTGTCACCAGAAGACCACATCTTAAATGGTCAGAAGTTGAGGAGTCACCTATTTTTTTATGGGACAGGAGGTGAGGAACAGGCGAACGTTGAACCTAAATCAGCTGAATGAAGTACAGTAACGACTTTCAAGATGGCCAGGAGATGATTTGGTACTTGTGCCCCTAGGATTTTTTTTTTAGTTATCGGTACGCACATGGAACATAAAGTAAACAATGATGTTACTCGGGTTGTTCATGTCATCAAACGTTTCACAAATCATATCAATGAATATTGCAACAGCTTACAATAAACAGTAACAACCGCAAACACGTAATATGAACGTGCCAATACAATTAGAGGGAAAACCAAAATATAATAACTGAAAACTTATAACGGAAGATGTTTTTTTCTCGATAAAAAATAAACAATCAGCAGTCTTTATCATCATTCACGACCAACAAACAAACGGAACGGCTTATTTTTCTTTAGGTGACTTTCAAAAATGCTCCCCTTGCTACATAAACCAGCAGGAAACGAGGTATAATTTGTACCTTTCGCAGTGTATCCGGAGGCGCTGAGAGTAGGGATAAAAGGCTCAGTATGATGGTGTATAACACAAGTGGCAATGAAATGAAACATTTCGAACATGATTTCCTAATACCGTAATTAAATTGTATCCTGAAGATAACGAAGAAATTTGATCTGTGGGTAAATGTGATTGTTGAAGAGTGAATAAAACGTCGAATGATCAAACTGTTCCTGTTCCAATGAGTGTAAATTTTCTTACGTAACCAAGCACATTAATTGGTTACCTAATACATGTTCGTCTACTGGATAATGTTGGCTCCCAGCAGATAATTTTGTTCAGATAGGCTTGATGTGCTGCAACAAAGGGGCTCAAAGAGACGTAATCGGGTTGATGAGGTTAGTGTTTATGAAGGCAAATGATAATTCCAGGTAACAAATTTTCGGCTTAGCGAAAAAAAAAATCAGTGTCAAATTAAATTTTTTAAACAAATACTTACTTTCATATTTTTTTTTGTAATGCAATGACAACAGACGCCCGAACAATATACATGATAACTACATATGCGATAAATCGAGCAGTGCACAGAGTTTTTCTACATTCTAACAGAGGTTCCAAAAATAGGTGTTATGGTGTTCCAGTCTTCTAAAGATGGGCATAGACAAAGCGCTTCTTCATCTCAACATCTTCCTCAATCACAAGTGATGCTCAGAGAAGGACGGTTTCGATGATGGAACTTCGGTACTTATTTTCATATTTCATCGGAAAACAATCAACAGTGGTTATAAAAAAACTCTTTAACACATGTGAGCAGGATCAGTTTGTTTCTCTTCTACTAATACGAAAGGGGAAATATTAACTAAGATGAAAATCGCCATATATACCATCAGGATCTAGACCATCATTCCGCAACAGTAACTAGTGTCTACACTAGTTACTGCTGGTATATCATCCTTCTCTACAGCTCTTCATTTACTTGAATTTCTAAACCGCTGACCTATGCTCCCACATATTGATTTCATCATCAATATGATTCTTTTTCTGATCAAGTGCATCAATAACAAAATTAGAGTCAGCCTCGAGTCATTATACCATCAAAGTGGTCGCGCAAGTTCTCAGCAATACTTACCTCCCCTGTTATACCATTCACACATTGAGAAACAGAGCTGTCTTCCCTGTTTCGAATTTTTCTTATCTTTTCAGAAATCAATCATCCGCCTATTAATCATTTTCTCGCACAAACTAGTCGCAGGCAATTTTTCCTCATGTTTTTTATCAAGTGAAGTCCGTATTTGCAGGTGTTAGTCATTTTGTTTTATTCCCTAAGTAGGGGCCATTTTGCGGTGTGAGCGTGGCTCCCATGTGCGTTCCCAGCCTAGAATTGGAATGGGGTGGGCGTCGCTGGGAGTTTGGGGATGTTCAGGTATTCATCTAATGGCCATCTTATGCCTGTTGTTTGCAGGTTCATCTTCAGTATCCTTGGCTTGTAACCCCACTTCTGAATCAGCCTAGCTGATCAGGAACCGTCTCCAGTCGGTGAAAAGGGTGGAGAGCGCCAATTAAGGTGAATCCTCCACTATCCTAGGTCCTGGAGTGGGTGCCGCCCATTTCTGTGATGTGGCCTGGAAGTGGGAGACCTGTATTCCGGCACTGCTCTGCGTTTGCCAGACCCGGAATTGAACCCAGAGGACACCCAGGAGATGGGTGGCTATTTTTAGGCAGTGAGGCCTGTAGGGGTGCTGCGGCACAGCCCGACAGATACCCAGGCGTGGAAAAGCCTGTAACGGGTGCCAGCCAGAGAGCGGCTCGCCCGATGTGCCCTGTTTTATTATATAGCCCAGGTGAGCCTGGTCCCAGTGGTCATAGCCAAGGTTGGTGTGCGCGGAGTTGGTGTTGGTTTGGCAGGCTCCATGACCTTGCCACTTGAACCGCTTGGGTGGGTATTCCGCCATCACTTACAGCGGTTTCCCAGCGTTTCTCGATTGCCATAGACCGCTAAGCTTGCGTCATGCAAAACATCCACATGCCTGGTCTAGCCCGGTACCCGGTGTATTCCGCGCGAAGTTTTTATCCCAAACGCCAGTATAAGTACGAGCTAGAAGAAGTGCATATAGCCTCTATGAGCATTAAATAAAACTAAATAGTCCCTTCTTGGATGTAATTATGAGTAATTATGAGGAAAACGAATTATCTCCAATAACAGAGATGTGGAACAGAATCCTAGTGCTAGAGGTACGATACTGATTTGAAAAGAAATAATTTTTGACTTGCATCTGCCTCTCCATCTTGTGGGCATCTGCCTGAGGGCATGTCAGGCTGGGTTACGTCCCTGAGTATGTTGGCATATAGTTGGCTATGTGCTTTACCTATCTATCATAAAGTTTTATTGTATACTCAATCTTGTGATAGAGGAACAAATGAATCCAGGCACGCTTGTCATCAACTCAACGTAGGAATCTAGGTCTCCAGGGATGCTCCTTTGGTGCGTAATAATGATAAATATTATTATTATAATTGTTATTATAATTATTATTTCTATTATTACTAATTATATTGTTATTATTATTATTCATATTGTTATTATTACTAGTATTATTTGTTATTATTACGAATATTTTTTTTATTATCATTATTATCAATACAATTATTATTAATATTATTATACATCAATCTCGCACGTTTCGCTGTCTGCTGTAGAATAAGACTGATGACGCGTCTATCGCTCCTTGACGCTTTATAGCAACCCTAGGGACGGCAATGTCCTCGCCGTGTCTGGCGCGCAGGAGAAGACTAATTTACAGTTTTGTGCATGCCGTGGATGGCGCGCATGATCGTACCTAAAGGACGGTTACTTGCTCGCCTCGGTTGTGTGCCTAGAGAACGGAAATGTGTCAGGACCATGTTCTTTGCAACAGGTAAGCTATCGAAAGTTGGAGCATCCAATTGCGGTCAAAAAGGAATTTTGAGAAGTTGCAGAATAGTAGTAATTTTAGCGGAAGATAAGTATTCATGGAAATGTACCCTTATCTTTGTCTTACATGAAATATGAGTTTTCTTCTTTTCCCAGCTGTGGAGTAACCGAAACATGAACTCCCAATGAGGGTCTGTGAATACGAATTGTCTTTCAAGTATTTATGATTTTAATTTCTATTAATTAACCCAGCTCATTACAATCGTTCGATTCCATTTGCAGCTTTCGGCCCTCCCTACCCTCCTTCCGCTCACAACACGATGGAAGTCTAACATCACAGAAAAACTTTTTATCATGTGAACCATTGGATTTGAAGATAGGTAATGAACTGCTACTTTTTCTGCACATCCGTCTATCTGCAACAGAAATGGCATTGGAATTGTTCTTGAGTTCCTTCCATATAAAATAAAGACAAAGTGATGTGTGAGAACAGCAATTTGGTGGGAAATGCGTTTCGGACGGAGGGAAACCACAAATTTAGCGCATCGGACGCGGTCAGGCAGTGTCAACTTTGTTTGCTGCTACCCTCAAATGATTTTAATGTAAATTTCCAAAGAAGATATGTGTTCTTTTATATCTGTAAACAACATCCTTAATGTTTTGTGTCGAGTAGCAGGAGCAATAATAGAGGAAATGATGTCAAGTAGTCCATCTTTACTGGCTTAACATCGCATGTGAAAATAATCAATCATGACGAATCATTCCTCCAGGGATTTTGGAAAAGTAACAAGGTATATTTGTTCCTGCAAGGTTTATTATAATTGTTGACCCTCCAAACAATACACCAGGAGGATCTAAAATAATGGAATTAAAATGAAATTTTATAATGCAAGTGACGGCTGTCCCGAGGGTATTCAGAAGTGGCAATATTTGTTTCATTTTGTCTCCCAAAAATTATTATTCATGTAATTACCTCTAAAAAAGAGGCCAGCAAGCGTCCATTGCTAGAACATCAGAAATTCAGCTCTTGCAAGTGCGACATAGTCTGTAAGGCCCATGATAGAAGTCTGCCGAGGTCAAACTATGGTTTCATTTAGAGTGTAACTATTAGGCTATATTCAACTTATATTCTTTATTTTTTAAACAAATCTGATTTTAAAGTCTCTGCCTTTGCAATGTATAATACCTAAGTACAATGTTTTCTCCTGCACCAGCACTTGGAAAAACACTGGATTGTGGTTCATCAAATTGTCATGGACAATATTTTTTTTTTCTGTAGCCTATGGTCATGATCAACCAATTTTTTCTTCATAAACACTAATAAAAAAGTCGGCTGATCTCGAAGATCGGTACATTTTGAAATCGAGTGATCTTGCATGTTTTTCCCATGATCAATTTTGTATTAGTACCGATTGTTTCGCGGTGATAGCAGCCTTGTATGTGTATTGTGAGCAATAGCAGCCTTGTATGTGTATTGTGAGCAAGTTCAGTTCGGATCGCTCATGTTTTATTTGCTAACTCAGTCCTGATAAAATGCATTGTGATTCTTGTCATATTCATGTCTGCATATAAAAATTGGTCTCAAATCTACGTCAGATATGTTTATTAATTAGTAATTCAAAAATTTTTGTTAGCGATCTAATTCGTTTCAAGTATAAATATAATTCGAAGTAAATGGTCATGTTGAGCCTAGCAAACTTTCGCATTAGACATGACACTTCAGGTTAACAATTTCTGGCTTTTGCAATTCTGTTTTAGAATCAGAAAAAAATACTACAGTGATTTTCATTTTGTTTAATCACGGAGATCAAGATAACACGAAAAAAAGTTATATTGGGTGAAGAACAGGAGTACCTGAAAAATGATTAAATACATCAAAGAGATGTTCATTTTTTCAGTATATGAAATGATAATGCGTGAACAAATGTTTGAAATTACACCCATTTGCTGTGTGATGGCCACCTTTTGAGAGCAACTCAAACATACATAAGTGGGAGAAAACTTGATAAAACAACATTCGATTTTTTATTGATACACTTTCGTTCATAATCAAAGGTATTGCATGGAAACTGTTCATTGGATCGATGCATAGAACAATAACCTCGTCATCTAGATAATCTTTTCATCTCATATCGACCAATCAAGAATTATAAATTCTGTCATACAGTATTGCACAAGAATGTGGCACGTGCAGTCACAGCAGCAAGCAATCCGAAGATGTAATAGCCATGAAGTTCTGCACAACTGTGGATTGCCTCTTCATATAGTTTGAAATAGCTAAACATGGAGTGTCGAAGTGGTATTGAATCCCGCTACTGCACGACAAGGAGTGTATTTTGTGCACGGTATTTTCTCTCAGTAAAGTGTCGGTTCCCCGAATCAAAAGTATATTCCTAATAATATTAGAGAATTTTGTTAGTTGTATTCATTCGTGGAAGAATTCCTGCACATACATATTCCCATAACTCATCATGGAGAGCTGTTGAGGTCCTCTCTAGGTCTAACACGTAATATGAAAATATTTGATTTTTTTGTTGTTTGGGTTGTGTGGGGGGGGAGTAACATTGTTTCCTTCCAACTTAATTGTATCATTTGGCTGGAAACCATCAACAAATGATGATAATGATCAATGACCATATCGGCAAATCCGCAATACTTTACACAATATCCCGACTTAAATATCGTTTGCATGGCTGCAAAGGGGCATTATAAATAACGATGACTGATGTTGATGACCTACCATTTGTATTTCTTTGCATTCAAAATGTTCCTAATCCGTTAATTAATATAGGTTCCCAATTTAAACTTTCCATAACGAAACAAATCGAATTATTCACATTAAATTATCCTTCCGTCATAAAAATTGATCAATTATTAAATCTACTATACATATCATCATCAATGTGGGGCTTGGTTCCAACCGCTGCATAGCTACTCAAATTTAAAACCGGAAAAAATTGTAAAACATTCCACTAGGTTAATAGTTTGATGTGTCTGCTCGTTCTACCGTGACGTTTCGAGATAGAAACATAATTACTCCTAACGGAGGAACTGAAATGATTCATCATTTCTGAAAGATATAATTGTTTAGCTCCCTATATTCATTTCCTGGCAACATTATTTCCAGTTTCCCTTTACAAGGAAATACAAAGACGTTCTGTATGAAATTCGGTAATATTTTTCGGAAAAAAATGCACAGAACAATTTATCGAGAATCATTTGGACTCTACGCAGCTTATCAGATGTAGCTTATTAATTTGCAGGGCCTTCCCCTGTTATATACCTTCACTTCAAATTGGTTTTCTGTTACAAAAAATCTACCTTACGTGTTTGGTATTTTATATCGTGTAAGTTATTTCATGTCTCATTGTTAAATTGCAATGTTACAATCAATTTAAAAGTTACTTCGATTGATACACTTTAAATCTTACAAATGGCATAGCTTTTATGAAGAAAAATGTTGCATGAAATGTTTTCGACATTTGGAAATAATCACTAACTCGATGGTGAAATTCAATCATATTTTGATTAAACATGCTTTTCTTGGATCAAGATGAAACTAACATCCCTAACTATACTGCAATCAAAACACAAGAGCCGTTTCAGGGTTAGGAATTCAGATACTGGTCATTGTATCACAGTATTAGTTGTTACACTAAGCCTACAATACAATATCTCAAATGGAAATGCAAAATTATTCAATCACGAATTATTGATCTTCTCATAAATATTCCGGTTTCACTATAATAACCACTCCCTTATATTACAAATCACAGTCGTGAAACATAGAATATCATTTTACATGTTAGCAAAATGCCTCGACCTAACGTCGTCACCTCTTTTCATC
>SDVV010007879.1:0-17509 GCA_016164225.1 Gammarus roeselii | reverse complement strand
CTGTTACGAATAGGCCGTGGTTACTCTAGTTAAAGAAGATTTAATTTATTCCTGTTTTGGACTGAGTGGGAGAATAATTCAATCAGATTTGTATAACTCATAACGTGTTCGTGTAGATGTAATCCACATCATTTACTATATGTTCCAGTTACAGTAGTTAATCAGTCACATGTCTTGACAACTTATTCACGTTAATTGTTCGGTTTATTACATGATATGTTTTTTTCGTACATCAAGGTTTTTAATGTATGTTTTGGGTATGGCAGAGAATTTATCTTCTTGCCCTATTATAACTCGAACGTTTTAGTATATTTCATTCTGTTTTGTATGTTCTCTGTACAATTTCCATCTTCGATGCAAGGTATCAGGTATTTTATAAAATTATAGGAATATTAGGATATATTTCGTTTGTATATGAATGTAGAATATTATTTCAGGTATAATTTATTAACATATTGTATATTTTTAGTGTTATATATATATTTTTATATCCTGGTACAATTTTTGAAGTGGATATTATAGATATAGAAGATTCAATTTGTTACAGACTTGGTCTTGTTGTTAGCTTATTGTATGTTTATTGGAGGACCATACTCCAATGTTTAGAAGGAGTTAGATAGTCCCCTAGGCAAAAGCTAGTCGCGTTTACGTTTGTTTGTATAAGTAGACCGATATACTGTGATGGATACCCTCGTGTATTACCATTTTTAATGTTAATTAGAGCAGAATAGAGAATTACGTAGTTATTTTATTATTGCTGTATGATTTTTTCCACGATAATCATATGAATGTGTGTTTGAGAGGTAGAAATCCGCATTGCATCTGTGTGGAATTTCGTCATTGAACCCTAGCCAGTTTGTAGCTTAACGTTTTAGAAGACGATTTTCTGGACGGATGGGTCCTGGTGCAGAGACGGTTTGCATTCTTTGGTAGTCATTTGTAGTTCATCCATGTTCAATATGAATTTGTTAGTTCATGTGTGTGTCGGTCTTACGTTCCATGTGTTTGTTAGAGAGGTTATGCGACAGGCTGCTGATCTTTGTAGTGATTTACATAGGTTGTCATTGAACAGATGCCCATATTTTTATACCCACACTCCTTGAGATTCTTGTCAGGCTCATTCATGACAACTCTACCTGTGATGGACTAAGCCGATGCATGGTATGTCTGAGGTATTGCCCATGGCTGGGTGTTTCCTCTGAATTTGTTATATATCAGTGGTAGATTGCTGAGAAGTGACCTATAAAAGCATTGTAGAGTTTGTTGATATGACACAGTGGGCTTTGATTTTGTCCTACTAGAGGCATAGCATCAGTTAGGTCCATGAATTTGTTATGGAATTTAATGGATACCGTAGTATTGTTACTCTATCATGCATGTAGTAAGGTTTGTTTTAAATGTCAATTATTTTTGGTATGGTTTGGATGTTATGTTAGTATACGATTTTTCGTGAACCAGATCACGTGGGATATTGGTGTGGGTTATAAGCAGAGTATATAGCACCAAATATGCTTTTAGTGAAGGATTATAGTTATGAATAAATAGCGTTGGGCTAGGGGTTGACCGGAGTCAGGCCGCGGGACCGGCTCCTGGATACCGGAGCAAAACGCAAGTGAAGGAATAAGATAAACAATAATTAGGCGGAGCAAATTTGCTTTAGTGAAGGATTATAGATAGGCAATAATTAGGGGTGCTAAATATGCTTTTAGTGAAGGATTATAGATAGGCATTAATAAGGGGTGCCAAATATGCTTTTAGTGAAGGATTATTGATAGGCAATAATTAGGGATGCCAAATATGCTTTAATGAAGGATTATAGATAGGCAATAATTAGGGGTGCCATATATGCTTTTAGTGAAGGATTATAGATAGGCAATAATTAGGGGTGCCAAATAAGCTTTTAGTAAAGGATTATAGATAGGCAATAATTAGGGGTGCCATGTATGCCCTGTGAATAGGGGTGCCAAATATGCCCTGTGAATAGGGGTGCCAAATATGCCCTGTGAAATGGGGCACCAAATATGCCCTGTGAATAGGGGCACCATATATGCTTTTAGTGAAGGATCATAGATAGGCAATAATTAGGGGTGCCAAATATGCCTTTAGTGAAGGATTATAGATAGGCAATGATTAGGGAGGCCATATATGCTTGTAGTGAAGGATTATAGATAGGCAATAATTAGGGGTGCCAAATATGCTCTTAGCGAAGGATTATAGATGGGCAATAATCAGGCGGTGTCCAAAACGCGGATGTGAAAGAATAAGATAGGCAATAATTAGGCGGTGTCCATAACGCAAGTGAAGGAATAAGATGGTCTGTAACCACAGAGAGACAATTACTTAAGTGGGTTTCAATTTAGCTATGACAGTTAGTGATTTTATCGCTCGATGTGCGGTCGTTACGAGTTTTTGAAGGAAAATGACTTTGTCGCATTTAATGTATATATTTTCAGAGTTTCGTCAGGATCCAATGTTAAGAAACGTTCTGGTCAATTGCTTATGGGTTCTGTAACCACATAGAGACAATTACTCAAATGGGTCTCAATTTAGCTATGACAATTAGCGATTTTATCTCTGGATGTGCGGTCCTCTTGGAGATTAGTCTTCCATACGGGAATCTTCAGTTTCCTTACGGTATCTGGTTGCTTTCATTTGAGATTGCTTACATACGGATTATATAGATGTACGTTATTAGGTCTTGTCAACGCTATATATGATTGTTTTGTAAATTTTCGCACGATAGGGAGGCATGATATATATTACTATGTTTGTCACTGAATGACTCATTTGAATAGAAGTTATTGTTTATACATGATATTTTATATTGCACGATTGATATTATTGATTAAATCCACTCGCTTTGTCGCATTTAATGTATATATTTTCGTAGATTCGTCAGGATCCAATGTTAAGAAACAAACAGCTGCAGATACGTTCACGTTTTTTCAGATGAATTTTTCTGTAGACAATGAAACAAGATTTATTTATACATATATATTAATGTATTAAGATACACATTTAGGTGAACAATTTTAGGTTTTTGGCACAACATTCACGAATGTTCGAAAACAGATTACAGGTTGACAATCAATCATGGTCAATTATATACATATATATTTGATTTACATAGAATCATTTACATCGTTTTTATGGTATTCGTTACAGTTCTTTCCAATGCATACTTTTTCAATGACTATTTTGGTGGACAATGAGACAAGTTTATTATTATAATTTATATATATTATATACATAAGAGCATACATGGATTAATTAAATTTTTTATGAACATTAAGAGGATAAAACCTGTTGAGGTACACGTACTTTCATCATTAAGTCGACTACATAAGCCGAAGACGGTCTCACCCGGCTTGCGTCTCTTCCATGTTGAATCCATTCCTTCATCGATATCGTTAGCCAAGGCACATCGCTTCCTCATTTTAGTGAAGGTAGGTTTATTTTCAATGGATTTTTTGGGAATGTCCGGATACCCGTAGGCATGAGTTGTGCATGCGTCGAGATTGTAGCGCTTATTCTCAAACTAACTGAGGCAGCTTTTGATAGTGCGTACAGCTTGGAGTTGGCATGCTTGCGCACGAATGTTGTGTACTGCCTCAAAGCGTGTGTATTTTTTTCTGGTTATGGATATCTCTGTATTATTCGTGTTTGATTTTGGCTTGTGTCTGGTAATTGATAGCTTTAGCAGACGATTTTGTTGCGTCGGACTCAAGCAACATGCTGTAACACTTGGGTTGTAAGCAGATAATTTCACACGGGATGTCATCGGCTGTTTCGCTTTTCAGTAGTCCTAGCTGTCTTTTCTTGGATTCACCGAACAAGGGGTGATTTTTTGGGATAGTTGGAGAAGTCCATGTATTCAGCTAGGGCTGCTTGACGCATTTCCGCTTCAATGTCGGCCACGCCTTTGAACTGGATCAGCAACGAGTCAGTGTCCGAGTAGATGAGCGAGACGTTGTCACCGTAACGTAGCTTCAGTGTGTCATAGAAGAAGCTGTAGACTTTTGCTTCTGCTTTTTCAAGCACGAAGAATCCAACTTGAAGTGGATGAACCATTCGGACTTTTTTTTTCTTGAGGATCATGATGACTGTTACGGGGCCGATGACGTAGCAGTTTTTTAGGAGCGGGTTGACAGTGTGTTTTCGGAACTTGTTGGGGTGCACTGTGATATCATTTATACGAGAACATAACTTTTTCCACCCCGAAAATTCGACGTGAGCATCTTGGCGAAACAGAAGTGGTGACTTCGACCTCCCTCTCTTGTGTTATCTTGATCCTTGGTACCAATGACATTCTGTGGGTTCTTTATCAATGACGTATATTTATTCCTCACCTGAAGCTGTCGACTCGTCATATCGGTGTAGGATTTATCATCTGGGGGCGTTTTTTTCTCCGATACATTGGTGTTCTAGACTAACGCCCTTAGTACACATTTTAGATAAGCGACGACCTTTGAGAGAAGTGTATGCAACACTTGTATTCCTATCCTTGTAACCAAAACTTTGTTTTCAAGTCTTCAGCGAGCTTTTTTTGGACGCTAATTTTCTAATTACTGTTACATGTTTATGACATCGAATTGTTTCAGATTTCTTCTTGCTATTATCAACATTTCCATTCATTATATTCCCGCAGATTTCCGAAACATACATAATTCTCCTAGCACTCAAACGTTTGAGACATGATTCTCTCTCCTCATGTTTCATTACCAATAATTTCGAAACAAAGTCAAATATACATTTGATTTTATAATGCAATTTTTACATTTCTTATACACAACACCTTTGCATTAACCCATTTGATAATTCGGTTTCCTGCAACGTTCGGGATTTTTTCATGCATTTTATCACGGATTGATCCCGCCATTTGCCGGCATATGTCGGCATAGGCTGGTATAATGTAGCTGCATTCACGGTTTGATCCCGCCATATGGCGGCATATGCCGGCACATGCTGGTATAATGTAGGCGTATTCACGGTCGATGTCGGTAAAATGTTGGCATTTACAAACAGTTTTGTAAAAGGGTTTCCGTACACTGCCGGATGCATTAATACCTACGCAACCTAACCTAACTCATAGAACAACATCCCTTGCTGTTTATTACAAGATATTTGATGGCCATCAGCTTCATGCTATATTATGTTAAAAGAAGTAATCATCCTATCCTAGACTAACATATCTTATATACGGTATTCAGTCAATGTTTTATACGATGCATAATACCTATCTCCACTTGACTCTACATTTGATCTATCCTTTGCAGTTTTGGTAACTTACACCTAATTATTTTTAATTCGCAATCAATCTCGTCGTATATGTTACCAGAGAGGTCGGATTTTTTCAATCTTAGGAGACATGATTCTCTCTCCTCATGTTTCATTACCAATAATTTTGAAACAAAAACAGATATACATTTGATTTTATTATGCAATTTTTACACTTCTTATACACGACACCCTTTCTTTACCCCATTTGATAGTTCGGTTTCCTGCAACGTTTGGGATTTTTTCGTGCATTTTGTCATGGATTGAGACCGCCATATACCGGCATGTGTCGGCATATGCTGGTATAATGTAGCTGTATTCACGGTTTGATCCCGCCATATGGCAGCATATGCTAGCATATGCTGGTATAATGTAGGCGTATTCACGATTTGATCCCGCCATTTGGCGGCATATGCTGGTATAATGTAGGCGTATTCACGGTCGATGTCGGTATAATGTTGGCATATACACACATTTTTGTAAAAGGGTTGTATACACTGCCGGATGCATTAATGCATACGCAATCTAACCTAACCTATAGAACAACATCCTTTGCTGTTTGTTACAAGATATTTAATGAGCATCAGCTTCATGCTATGTTATGTTAAAAGAAGTAATCATCCTATCCTAGACTAACCTAACTGATGTACGGTATTAGGTCAATGTTTTAAACCATGCTTAATACATATCTCCACTTGACTCTACATTTTGATCTATCCTTTGCAGTTATGAAAACTTACACCTAATTATTTCTACTTCGCAAACAATCTCGAGTCATATATGTTACCAGAGAGGTCGGATTTTTTTCAATCTTAGGAGACATGATTCTCCCTCCTCATGTTTCATTACCAATAATTTTGAAACGAAGTCAGATATACATTTAATTTTCATTATGCAATTTTACACTTCTTATACTTGACATCCTTCCAGTACCCCATTTGATAATTCGGTTTCCTTCAACGTTCGAGATTTTTCATGCATTTTATCACGGTTTGATCCCGCCATATGCCGGCATATGCCGGTACATGCCGGTTTAATGTAGCTCTATTCACGGTTTGATCCCGCCATGTGCCGGCATATGCCGGCAAATGCCGGCATATGCTGGTATAATGTAGGTGTATTCACGGTCGATGTCGGTATAATGTCGGCATTTACACACATTTTTGCAAAAGGGTTACCATACACTGCCAGATACATTAATACCTACGCACACTAACCTAACTCCACTTATCTCTACATTTTGATCAATCGTTCGCAGTTTGATACACACATCCAATTCTGATCTAGTAAATCATCAACAAAGTAACATAACCTAACTTATGTACGGTATTCGGTTATTGATTTTTTAACGATGCACAATGCATATCTCCCCTTATCTCAACATTTTTGATCAATCCTTTGCAGTTTGATACACACATCCAATTCTGAACTTGTAAATCATCAAAAAACTAACCTAACCTAACTTATGTACGAAATCTAGTCACTGTTTCATTCAATGCATAACAAATATATCCACTTGACTCTACATTTTTTGTTCTATCCTCTGCAGCTTTGATAACTTACACCTAATCATTTCTACTTCGCATTCAATCTCGACTCATATGTTACCAGAAAGGTCAGATTTTTCAATCTTAAATGGAATGAAGGTTACAAGTAATTCATATTTTTTTCCATCATCATCCAAACGGGTCTTCATCTCATACTAGATCTAGCACATTTTTCGTCAATATCTCCTGACACTTCATCCTCTGATGACTTGCACAGTTGATCGACCTTTTTTCTTTCCAATATTTTCTTCATACTCTTCACGATGACAGCGTTTCAAATGTCTCCACACGTTACTCGTGGATTTATGTTTATTCAATTTTATTTCTTTTGTAGCGAAAATCAGAATTTATACAGTCTACAGTTTACATCTACATCCTACAGGCAACGGGCTCTAGTCGCTGCAGTGCTACAGCGGTTGCAGCGCAACCAGAGGCCGTTGCCCTTCGGTCGAGGGATGATCATCGAAGCAGGTCGCACTCGTCGCTATTGAAAAAACGCTTAGGAAAAGCTGCTGACTGTTGTGTAAACAGTGGCATTGCTGTCTGGAGAAGGCAAGCTACGTGGTCATTGCAGTACATATAGGTAGTGGTTAAAACCATAGATATTAATGATTGCATTCATTTAAGAAAGCGTCCGTAGTTAAGGATAAGAGGTTGTTTCTAAGCCACTAAGTTACGTCTAGTTTTTAAATAATGCGCTATTCGATCTTGAAGGGTCACCACGGTGTTGCCAGGGGAGCTGTGGGCTGTGACGTCACGTTTAGTCTATATAAGATCATGTCGACAGGTAACCGGGCCTTTTTTGGTGTTCAACATGTGACAGAGTCATCACGAAACGTACGTCTGCTCGTATTAGTCGTCAATTCGCCCCGCCGCATCGAAGCAAAATCTCTTAGCCCGAGAACACAATTTAGTTAAGTGTATCCACATCACATCATGTAAGAAAGATTGTCGTCTTCAAAGCGTTCTTCAGTGAAACAGTAGCCGACTTCAAGAAAGAAAGATTATCGTCTACAAGCGTTCTTCAGTTAAACAGTAGCCGACTTCAAGAAAGAAAGATTATCGTCTTCAATGCGTTCTTCAGCTGTAAAGATAATACGCGGAGGATCCACTTCAAGGACAAGAAGAAGACCACACTAAAAAGAGGAAATGCCAGGAGTTGTGGAAACAACACGAGTGAGCACTTCCCGCTCTCTCCTTGCAACTTCAAAACCCGACTGTGTGACCCAGGTGAGCGCGTATGCAAGTAGCTCATATAAGTTGTGTTAATAATACTATGTTTCGTTGATATCGATCAAACTTAGATTGATCATGGTAGAGGTCGTATTATTGGATATAATGATAATTTGTGGCTGTAAGCATCCTCTCTATATATCTATTCATATGTGTACCCGAGTAGATTGATGTTAGAAATATGATAATCTGTAGCTGTAAGCATCCTCTCTATATATATCTATTCCTGTGTGTACCCGAGTAGATTGATGTTAGAGAGTGAGTGCTGACAGTAGTGTGTGGGTAGTAAACCTTAAAGCCAGTCTCCAGGGCTTCTCTGAGTTATTAAATAAATATAGACATATATGTATGTGTCATTCCTCACACATAAGGGCAGTGTATATCGTCTCCCAGACCCACTCAACTGAGTAGCTGGAGAGTGTCACTTTGGGTCTTTACCCTAGACCTATCCTGGGTCGGGCGAACTCACAAGCCCGTCGACCATTGATAAGTGGCTGTCGGCAATTTTTTATTGTCTTCGACTTCCTTTAATTTACATGGCGGGCTACACTTTCTGGCAATGTTTACAGACCCCCATCACCACATTACTTCCACAACAGAATCCCAATATTGACTGAGTATTTTTTCTCATCGGACTCTGATTTATATCTCACCATTTTGTCACATATATACAGCATTTACCCTGAGTTAGGTCTATGGGTAGCGTTGCACCACTTGAAATATATTCTCCTACCGACTTCAACAATTTCAATAAGTGTCTGTCGGCAATTTTTTATTGCCTTCGACTCCTTTTAATTTACATGGCGGGTACACACTGGTGCCCAAACATGAGGAAGTGATATACCTCACAAGTCACATGTAAATCAGAGTGTGATTCTCTGGTTCACTTTTCCTTCATTTCCATACATTACTGCGTTTATTTGTTGGCTGGTAGGCTTATGTCGCTTGTGTGTATCACAATACGAATTAGAAAAACGGTGGATGTGTGTAATACCAGTGCAAGCTCAAGGACTGACCAGTCTCTCTCTCTCATTGCAAGTGAGGTAAACAGTGGTGCAGGGCTGACGTGATGTAAACAATTTACTAATTGGTACCATATATTTGTACAATATACAGAGAGAGAGAGATTGGGTCACAATCAATGCGAGCATCAAAACGTTGAGTGCTGCACTGGCGGTAGGATCGAATAAAGTTGAGTCAATAGAGCAGACGCCGCAGCAGGGCTCGACAGCTTCGCTGGGTTTTATTGCAGTTCATAGACATTTGTCAGTTACAGTGTGGGTTTAATGGAAAAATGAGGATGTCAGTGAAATATTTAAAACCGTTGTAAATTCAGTGAAGTTGGAGTATAATTCTTGAAGTTATTAGGTTTTAAAATCTGCGATAGGATAATCATTAGACAATAATTTATACGATTGGTAAGTTTAAGTAGTGTGATACTGTTGTCATTTTTGACTGGTGGCACATGAAACAAACACGAAGATTGAGTAAATCGTATGAGTCTAAAATGAATAGGCATCAGTTGGTACGTGATAGCCTGGAAAAGTACACTCGAGTATCGAGTAGGGTTAGAGATACCCGACGTGGTGGAGTGGTGGTGGTTCTATTTGGGATGTGGTGGAGTGTTGGTTCGATTCAGACGTCTGAGTGTGAGTGGTAATTGACAGAGTGAGTTATGGGAACGAGAGAACGCGATGACGTCTCCCGTTCCACCTCAGATTAACTTAATTCAAGGGGATAAGATACCCGCTTCACGGGATGCCAGAGGGGAAGCGACCACAAAGCTAGGGACGCAGGGCCCTCTATAGAGAGTTGCATTAGAGAAAATGACCGCATAGCATAGTATGCACGGTCCTTTATTATTCCGGTGAATGACGTCACCGCGCGGAATCATACCAGTTTGTTAGAGGCTATTAAATTTTGTGTTACATTATATTTTATACGTCCAGACTGTGAGGTAGCAGTAGGTCAGTGGCCAGGAGAGGCAGCTCTTGTTGTTGCTTTGTACGTACTCTTTATAGCGTCTCGTTTGACTGAGTCAGCATACACCAAAAATATGTGTGGCGCCACTGCGGCTGCTAGGGCCATAACCTTGACGGACAAAGTGGGTGGTGCAAGGACAGGAAGGACGGATGCTCCTGACATGAGACAGGTGTCCGTCTGCTCATTTAGGGAGAATGAGGTGTTGAGACAGACAGTGAATGACTCTAAGGATTAAATAATGAAGAGGTGGGTGTGAGGTCCGCCTAAATGAAATCAATGTGGTGGTGGTGGTAATAGAGGATATACACAAAGAGGTGGGTGTGAGGCCCTCCTCAAATAAATTAATGTGGTGGTGGTGGCGGCAGAAGATATACTCTAAGAGGTTCGGGTGTGAGGCCCTCATCAAATCAATGTGGTGGTGGTTTACAAGTTTTCACAAGTGTGGGAAGACAACAACAGGTCTATTGGCCCAAACTGGGTTGCCTTTTGATAGAAAGAGGATTAGTTCTGAAGCAGAATGTCTAAGAGAAAGGGAACGGTTTAGCTATTTATCGGAGATCTATGTGGAACTTATCTAGCCGCGACTTGAACGTTTCGATTGTATTGCTGTTTGCAACCTCCGCTGGAAGTTTGTTCCCATTCTTGGTTGAGGATACAATCAAAGAGGGTCGGGCGTTGAGGTCTCCTCAGGAAATATGGTTGGTGGTGATACAACTAGTCAAGACACGGAGAATCCGTGTGTTGACTAGTTGTATCGGCTTCTCCCGTATGAGGGAGAAGCCGAAGAAGGATATGAAGCGAAATCAGGTGGGATATTTGGGAAGGAGATGTAAGTGCAAAGACACGGGACATACCCTGGACGACTGCCGTTATGCTCCAAATCAGCATGTGGAATTTTTCAGCTGCGGCAGGTCGGGATATTTTGCGATGAGATGTCCCGATAAAACCAAAGTGGGAGAGAATTATCAAGTCCGAAACAGACTCCTTGTCAAAGAGGCTCGACACAAAGAAGGCCCAGCTGGCCTCCTGTCTCCCTGATGTCTCTGTTAGTTCAATGGACTCTAATTGCCTCTCCAAAATTGGGAGAGCAACATTCAGCGTTAGCTTCCAAGAATACTGTAGCGGGACTGATCACCTCGTTACTTGGTACGTCAATGGTTAAGCCTCTGAATGATCCTGAGAACCCTTTGTCAGTAGCAGGGCTCGACAGCCCCAGTGATGAGAGTGAGACTGTGAGTGGTGTGTTTAGTGTAGTGGGTTACAACAACAAGGTGATGACGGTGTGAAGAGTGAGAGTAGAAATCACCGTCTGTTAGTGAGAAATAAACTAGCTGTGTATATAAAGGTGGTGACGGTGTGATGAGTGAGAGTAGAAAGTCACCGTTTGTTATTGACAAATAAACGAGCTGTGGATAGCTCTTCGAATTCGGAAAGGGAATTCGGATTCCGATGGTCGCCATGGTGGTGAATGGTCGACGTGTGCGTGGGTAGTTAGATACGGGAGCCGGTAAGACGATCGTTAAGGCGGGAGTGTTTGAGGATTTGTCTAGGACTTTGACCCCTAGGGGTGCCCGTCAGACTGACTTTAACGGACAAGCCATACCGTGATGGGTGTACAAAATATTCAAATTATAGTGAATCCAAACTCATCCAACTCGAAGGCGGATGGTTCGTCATATCCAAAACTTCAAACGAAAAGGCCAAACCCTAATTACGTTCAACTATCAGGTGGTCGTGATTGACAAATGTCATTCAGCTCTCTATTTCCCTATTCACAAACAGATAACATCCCATTAGCGACTTGAACCATGAACAAATCAGCTCACAATACAAACACCATAACCGAACACTCACTATTTTCTTTTCATTCCGCTACTCATGTCACTCCTACTAAAATCAAACTTGAATTAACTGACCCACAGTTAGCCACATACATTACACATTTAACCACTAAACCATCCATCACAATTTACACAGAATAAAATGTCCTGTGACATGTACAATATTTGTCATGTTGGCTTGTTCAGAGCCATATACATATAAATGTAGCATGATTTCTGCAAATAGTTTGTTGAATCTACAAGTATTTTCATATTGATTTTAGACCTTGTTGAATTTACATGTATCCGTTAAATTTAGCCGGTGTTTCATTTCTTTTATATCATGTTCCCGGATATCATGTTGACACTACATGAATTCGGTTACTATTACATAATTCTTTATGGCCCGTCAATTTAAATAAATTCGCGTGGCATTAAGTCTTCATAATTGCCAATCATAAAAAAATACGCTGTTTCTTGAATAGCACAATATATATTTCATCACTCTGTGAAAATTCTTATTTTCTCATGGCCAGTGGTATCAGTCTCAGACTCATGAGATCAAGGTCTCGGGTTCGAACCCCGCTCGTCATGGAACTTTTCACCGTTTCGATATCAATAGAAACTCGAGCTTGCGTATCGTTTTCGACCTTGAACGGATAATAAGCGATCATCATATATTAAAATCTATAGATTATGTTTAATTTTATAAAGAATAGCTAATAGTTGTCTAGAACATTCATGTGATAGTTGCCTGACGAAATCATTTAAATTCAACAGTACGAAGATTGAAAATTCAAAAAGGAAAAATTTTATTGGAGAAAATGCAATAGTCACGTCATGTTGAGTTTACGATGTACATGTATTTACTACCATACACTTTTGTGTACTGGGCCGTGGTCGTATTACAAACGCTAAACCACAGAGCAGTTTGTTGGGCCATGTTTCATTCGAATTCGGAGGTCCCGGGATGGGGCTTGTTCCTCCCGGAAATTATTATTGTTAGTAACATCACGTTATAACACTATTGGTGATAATCCTCATTATGTTCTGTTCGGTTACGACCGGGAACACATAGTCCTGTGGGACGGTCCCGAACCGTTTGAGCCTCTGTACAATTTCGATGGCACAGGTGTTATTATTATTTTTATTAAATCATTCATTTTTTTCGTCGAGAAATGGGTTTTCAATGCATAGGTAGCTATAATATATCAAACTTAGTTCTCATATACGTGTTAATTAAACTACCGAAACGAGAGATAAAATAAATTTGTGACAGCACATCTCTTATCGCGGCCGACTTGTAGCTATTTCATGTTGCAAAACATGACTCACAATATATGTTATCAAAAATCGTATAAAAACCTCATGGGCGTGGGATTGATGAATCCAGAATTAATTCATCGTAGCTCATCTCTAGGGGCCGGTTCGGATTATAAGGAACAATATTATTTACAATAGTATCATCTGTGCATATACATAAAATATGAATACAATGTAGGGTTGGGAAATTGGATAGCACGGACATTTTGTAAAGATGGGTTCAAACCATTATATCAATAATAAAGGGGTGAATATGCGACTTAAGTTGAACAAAAAGGTTATACATAGAATAGATACAAATCAACTAAATATATTCGCAAAAAACTAGTTTTGAACCAGAGAGTCTACGCCAAATATCATCCGAAACTAACCGAATACCCCAACTGTCCCACAGGTGGGAAATACTATTTGTGGTTACCAAAATACATTCACCTTACAATTCCACTCAACAACATGTCATTTATGTAAGGAGCGCTAAGTCCATCTAGACGACATTTTGCCTTGTGACCTACCTCACGTAGCGGCGCCCTCGTTGATGTTACGAGGAGGACGCGTTAGTTGACAGCGAGAGGAGGGAACACCTGTTCCCAAATCTCTTGCAGCCCCGGACACCCCTGTAGGGGTAGATGTGCCAGTAGTGGAAGCCACGGATAGGCCTCCATCCGCACGTGAACCAATTGTTACTCGTTCACAGCGAATTACAGACGACGAACACGTTTCTTTCCGTTGAGGAAACCAGTACGGCCGTCTTGTAAATAGATATAAAAATATAATTCACATCTGTAGAATAAATTGTTATGTGCCCATATCATTGTTCTATCGTATAAGTTACAATTAAGACACATTTTTATTTTGTTTTGTAGGCGAGATGTTGGTCCTGCAACTCATGCCCTTGCTTCTTCTGGTGAGCATCCCTTACGGAACGCCCGTCGCCCCAAGACGGGGAGGGACCGGGGAGATAGTGAATATGGTGCATGTACCTGGAGATGGGGAAATTGTTGGCAACCAGGGTACGGCAACTTTCGTTCGTGGACAGCTGGTGGTGAAAGTGGAGTATCGCACGAAGTCCTCCGTCGCACAATCCGCTGCTAGTATGTTCGAGAGAGCCGGACAACTGGTTGACACGTTGAAATCGTTGTCCGTGACCCGGGCCCATTAGGCAGCGGTCACAGATTTGCTCCATGCGATGTCCTACCATTTTCGGTTGTTGCTCACCCGCTCAGGCCAAGATCGATAGGCAGCGTAACGCTGGCGGCCTTGTTGTTGGTAGTGTTCGTGGCCGTATACATAATATTAAAGTATTGCAGGCAAAGATGCAGGTGACTTGTAGCATTTGTCCCACCTATTGTCCATCTCATTCGCAGGTTACCAAAGCCGATGCATTCATCAGGTGGTACAATACACTCCAAATTTCCCAGGTCCTCTCTGATCCCTTTAAAACTTATGTCCACAGATGGGTGTCGTGTCAATGGGAAAGCAGCAGGGAGAGTCGAGCTTGCGGCTGGCAGAGGTGCGGACTGCGTTAACCCCGGGCATGCGTCTACAGAGACTACAACTACAAAGTGTCAATGCTCACAACAAAATTGTACGAACCCAATATATGAGACGCGAGACGGATCAACCGCTGATCCCAGTCATGTTACTCAGGATGATGCAACTTCCTATCCGGTGAACGAGCTGACTGGGCAAGACCTTGACGGCGACACGCCCTTGGCCTTGAACGACTCCCGCTCTATAAACAACAGTCAAAACCAGCTGAGAGATGAATCCGAAGTCCATGACCTGGACTCCATTTGCACCATAAGACCCGGATGACGAGCACTAGAGTTCGGACTGACCCGTGCTGCCTACTGACAGCCCGAGAACAGGTCCGAAGGGAGGTGTAGCGAGATTCAGAATTTCTACAGTCTACAGTCTACATCTACATCCTACAGGCTACGGACTCTGGTCGCTGCAGTGCTACAGCGGTTGCAGCGCAACCAGAGGCCGTTGCCCTTCGGTCGAGGGATGATCAGCGAAGCAGGTCGCACTCGCCGCTATTGAAAAAACGCTGAGGAAAAGCTGCTGACTGTTGTGTAAACAGTGGCATTGTTGTCTGGAGAAGGCAAGCTACGAGGTCATTGCAGTACACATAGGTAGTGGTTAAAACAATAGACATTAATGATTTCGTTCATTTAAGAAAGCGTTCGTAGTTAAGGATAAGAGGTTAGTTCTAAGCCACTATGTTACGTCTAGTTTTTAAATAATGCACCATTCGATGTTGAAGGGTCACCACAGTGTTGCCAGGGGAGCTCTGGGCTGTGACGTCACGTTTAGTCTATATAAGATCATGTCGACAGGTAACGAGGGCTTTTTTGGTGTTCAGCATGTGACAGAATCATCACGAAACGTACGTCTGCTGGTATTAGTCGTCAAGTCGCCCAGCAGCATCGAAGTAAAATCTCTTCGCCCGAGAACACAATTTGGTTAAGTGTATCCACATCACATCAAGTAAGAAAAATTATCGTCTTCAAGCGTTCTTCAGTAAGACAGTAGCCGACTTCAAGAAAGAAAGATTATCGTCTTCAATGCGTTCTTCAGCTTCAAGGACAAGTAGACGGCCACACTAAAAAGAGGAAAAGCCAGGAGTTGTGGAAACAACACGAGTGAGCACTTCCCGCTCTCTCCTTGCAACTTCAAAACCCGACTGTGTGACCCGGGTGAGCGCGTATGCAAGTAGCTCATATAAGTTGTGTTAGTAATATTATGTTTCTTTGATATCGATCAAACTTAGATTGATCATGGTAGAGGTCGTATTATTGGATATAATGATAATTTGTGGCTGTAAGCATCCTCTCTCTAAGCAATAGTGACACATCATGTCGACATACCACCCTGACCATTGATGGTTTTAATAGTAAAGGTACTGAAACTGAGTATGACATCATCACTGTCACAATTGATGTGCCAACACATGAGACCATATCCATGGATGTGATTGTGGTTGACACTCTAGCTGAAAGGCTCCACCTGAATGGAGTAATTGAGCTTGCTCAAAGGTTAACAGCCAGAGGACGTAAACTGGCCGATTGTTTCAAAAAATACAGTCCACTACCCGGTAGACATGCTCGTGGGAGCAGACTATTAATATAACTTCATCATTCCTACAGAACAGGAAGAAGAGACCCATAACAAATAGAGAGTTGGCATCCCACCAGGTAAGTGTAATCACTGCACTCAAGGTTACAGTCAGCAAGGAACCTGAGAGAGATGTCTACCTGTTGTGGAAGCTAGATATCATCGGCATTTTACCAGAGGAAGTTCACCCAGATGATGAAGCAGCCCTGGAGCAGTTCAGCAAAAGCATCAGATTCTCTGAGGGTAAGTATGTAGCTAGACTACCTTGGAAAGCCTCTCATCCCACGCTGCCAATCAATTATCGCTTGGCCCAGGGAAGGCTGGTAAGTAATCTCAAGCGTTTGAGGTCAGAACCTGAACTCTTGAAGCGCTATGATGGTGTAATGCAAGAACAGTTGCAGAAAGGTTTCATCGAAAGGGTAAGTAACATGAAACCGACGGATGTTTGTCATTACTTGCCACACCACTCAGTAAAGAAGGATTCTCCGACAACTCCCATGCGTGTGGTATATGATTGTTCAGCTAAACCACACATTGATGCAGTAAGTCAGAATGATTGTTTGTACCCTGGACCATCCATGGTCCCTGAGTTACATCAAATGTTGATGCGATTCAGATTGGGGGCGCCAGCTGCCTGTCCTGACATTGCAAAGGCATTATTGATGGTAGGGTTGGATGAGCTGGACAGGGAATTCATTAGGTTTCTATGGCCTAGAGATTCCAAGGATCCTGACAGTCCCATTGACCCTTATCGCAGTAGAAAACCGAGCAAATATAACGTCCCAGGTTGGAATGAACGAGCACGAGAACTGAATTATGCTGTACGAGACGCCGTATTTAATTGGAATATTGCTTGAAGGCCTCGGGGAGGTCAACTTGCGGTAGCAATGAGGATAGCAAAGTCACGGTTTCGTAGAGAACTCGCGTTTTTGAGAGAGAACGAGCAACAGTTGCGTGCGCAGGCTCTTCTAGCAAAATTGTGAGAAGGTAAATGTAAAGATTTCTGGAAAGAAATTCGGTCACTTAATCCTAAAAAGGAAGCACTTCCACTCGCGGTGGCGGGCGTAACTGGGGAAGCAAACATTGCAAGGGTCTGGGGGGAGCATTTCCAGCACATTGCTAATTCTGTTGACACGGAAGAGAATAGAGGTTGGGTGCAAAACGCCCTCGATAATGTTCCTGCTGTTAACGAAATAGTTTCGGTGGCAG
>SDVV010007878.1:0-17510 GCA_016164225.1 Gammarus roeselii | reverse complement strand
TTTATTCGATTCTGGTATGAATAGTGTTATAGCAAGTTTTCTGGTGGGATGCGCTTGAGGACGCGTCTAGGCAAAATTTTGTATGCGCTCCTGGAAAATTAGGTGAGATTGCTCCTACCTGTTCTTTGTCTTATAACTTATTTCCATATCATGTTTCGTTATATATTTATGTCAGAATTATGATTCTTTATATTTTTCAGTACATATATTTTTTGTATCCTTATCTAGTTGTGGTATATTGACACATTCGGAGGTTGTTTGGTGGAGTTTTTCAGCTGTGGAATGCTGATATTGAATATAGGCTATGTTTTGTGTTTTACATCGATTTATTTCATATATATATAATATATACACGAATAGTATGGATTATTAGTCAGGTAGTTTGAGGGTTAATGTATATATTTTGGCTTGATGCAACATCCGCAGAGAGAATCTATCTACGCCATATTGCATTATCCAGGTTTTTACCCAGAGATAGCGGTGTTCCATTGACGCGGTATTTCCAATAGCGAGAAATACCTGAACGCTATGGATTTATTGTAAGTCATTAAATTGTGGCATGTATACTTAGTAATGATCGCTTGATTTATGTTGAATTTGCATTGTTTTCGGAATTTTGATTAGTTATCTCATACAGTTATAGAAATTTAGGATATTTTAGGTTTGCATCTTCCACACTATTTCAGGCAAAATTGGTAGGCTGTTGCATCTTCTACAGCAACTGTAATTATAGTGTTCCTTTTTCTCTTCTTGTCCGACAAGATCACCACAGCAACAAAGTCTTTTTCGCCTCTCCTGTCCTAGGCCAGAGTGACACGAACTCCCAACCATTATGACATGAGACTTTTCTATCAATTGACATACCTTTTTCAATGTCATATGCAGGGTTAACTTCAGCGATCATATTTTCGCCTCTGTTTGTTTGGTCGTGATTATATTTATCTAAGTATCATTTACCGTAATCAGTCACCACGTTCACTGTTTTTTTCTATTATAAATGACTATTTTGAACTATCACGTGGTGCTGCAATTTTGAATTGCATTATATCAGATCTTACCAGCCAACTAAATTTACACATGAATTCTCTCAAAATTCCAACTCCCTTGGTCAAACAACATTTAGGGTATTATCACGGAAAAGACAACCAAGAAGGTTAAATCCCCAAACTTACATGATTGTCCATGCAATCCCATCTTGTCCATTATCTGACCGCAGCAACACGAATGCTGTTGGCAGATTTTAGATCCCACCCTCAGAGCAACGACAATGCGCAGTGTCTCTGCAATCTAGTCGAGTCCCCAATGATGGCACAGGGACTGCATGTATCCAGAGACCACTTTCTCTGCTGGAGGCAGCCAGGAGGTGTGCTCTTGCCGTCTGATCCGCGACAGCTAGCAAATTATTCAGTGTGCTCTCTAACAAAAGCAAGCCCCCATACTTTCTGCTTACTCTTGTTCTGTCCCTCCCAGTTAAGGGGATCACCATTACTCTCCCCCCAGATTCCGACGGCACCCTGCACCTCCTCTGTGTCAGCCACGGTGTTCATATCGGAAATGACGGCTTCGACTAAGTCATTCACAGAATGCAGCGACGAGATAAAGGCGGGAAGGGCAACATCTCCTGCTCTTCCGAACCCGAGGCCTTCATGACGATCTGGAAAAGTTGCTTGGTTCCAAGATCTGTCGTCGAGGGAGACATTGGTCGCCCTAGTGATGGCAACAGCATGATTCAAAACGAATGTGATATTGGCTGGAATTATTGCAAATTTTGTTTATACAGAATGACTAGTTGTCAAATACTGGAACATTGGAAGGGTATATTAATGTTGCAATCAGTCATATAAATCTCAATTCCTGAGTCATGTCATTCGTTATGAATCATTCTGTTCACCAAATTCCACCCTTGTTTAGTGATGACCTTCACCAGGTAGTTATGTTACAATTCCTAACCTGGTAATACTGAATAATAGTCTTATTACAATTATACAAAATCATACATGTGTACGTATACAGATTGTTTGGGGCTCCCAAATTCTAATTCTAGATTGATAGTGATTTGACTTATGACGTCACACCTATTAGATGCCAGATTATTTTACAGTTTAAACGCTACAGAGTGAGTACTGAGGTGATGGACTACAAATGTGGATGAATTGGCTGATTTCTATTAAGATTCTAGATTGAGTCTGCCAATGTGCACAATTCGGTTGACAGCGCACGCAAATTTTAATCGGAAAGATTTTATGCGCACGGAATTTTGATGAACATCGCACGCATAGAGATGACTTCACGGAACATCGCACGCATAGACAGAACATTACACGTATACAAATCAATCATATCATTGTTGTGTGACAATTGGGCACACCCATCTTCCTCTTAAGCTTATAAATTTAGAAAGAAAACTAAAATCCTGAGACCCAGCGCAACAACTTCATTGAAGAACTAGTCATTTGATTTAACCGGACCAACGGATTATAGACACACGAAAAAGACAACGTTATTGTGGCAGGTTACTACAAGTTGATTCTCGAGAAAATGCGTAACATCATCTGTGTTCAGTTTTATTGCAACGACAACTAAATTGCGATTTTATATTGATTCCGTTATAGCTTGAACAGCAATCGTACTTTACGCGTTTATCACTGTTAATTGGCAATAGGCATGAACAACAGACGACGTCATACACGTTTGGCAAACAATGCTGTTTCTACATTCATGTAATTGCCAGTGAAGCGGGAGTGCGTGATAGCGGTTTACTGGTGTCAGTCGAACGGTCGAAAAATACGTGAATGATTTTGTTAATCATAGCATTTTGGATAACAGCCTACAATGATCGTCGCTTATAATTTGTACAACTTTTGGATGGAGGAGTGTCATCTTGACGTTACATTATATTTTGGTGACAGACGTTTGTGTTCATTCGCGGTCATCTCAAACTGCGCCCTCATGTAATTCTGATTTCTGACGTCCATCGCGCGCTCTACTCACCTATTGCTCTTCGTTGTTATTTGTTTGCCAGGATCTCGTGGCAGACAGACAGTTGTGCAAATAACTAAACAAATACACACCACGCGCTAAGATCTTCGTTTGCAAATTTCAGCTGATTTGATTCCTATGTATTCAAAGATGATAACACATTTGATGTTCGAAACCCCTCGCCCAATTGTGACATCATAGAGTCATCTTGGCCTATGTTCAATGAAGCCTACAAAGGGTAGACTTTTGCTGTTCAATCTCAATTTTCGAATAATCCTATAACGATGGAATGGATGTTGTTTTTGTAGCGTCGACCGGGCGTCCGGGCTGACTCCCCGCGATCGGCAACACGGGGTGACTCCCTGCACCCACTTTTTAGGGACCCAAATGTCAGTATTTGACTATGGGACTTGAAAAAACATGTCTGAGTTAGTAAGTATCAGGTACTTGCAGAAATGATGCGCACACAGAATTTATGAAAAATTGCCAAAGGGAACATACTTTTCTGGTCCCTGGTAATTTTGGTTTGGAGAAATCAACTTCCCACAAACTTTGATGCTGTGGCTTGAGGTTCCATTAGATTAGAGCCAAATTTTGTGGTGATACAAGAATAACTTCAACCGGGGTCAGTCCCCGTGGTTCGCAACACATGGTGACTCGCAGCACCCCCTCCTAGGCATCATAAACTTTAGAAATGTCACTATTTGACTACAGGACTTAAAAGAACAGGTCTTGGTTAGTAAGTATCAGCTACTTGTAGAGATTCGATATGCGCTTAGAATTTATGAAAATTTGCCAAAGTGAAGGTGTGTTTTTCAGGTCCCTGATAATTTTGGTTTGGAAAAATTGACGTTCCGCAAACTTTGATCCGTTAGCTGAAGTTTCCATTAAATCAGGGCCAAATTTAGTGGTGAAACACAGAGTTTGTTGCGTAAGAAGGATTTTGGAAAGAAATGTAAACTTTTCTAGGTATATACAAATATGCAACTGCGGGGAATCACCCCAGTTGAAAAAACAATGGGGGGTGATCCCCGGTGATTCCCCCCCCGGCCCCACCTATGTTATTGATGAATATTTTAGTTTTTCTTCAATAAATAGTAATTAAATGCAATTCTTCACACATACAATGACATCTGGACGTAAATGATCCAAAACAATGACACCACAGCTAATTTCATGATGTGTAACTGATTTTATAATGACACAATGTTTATAACACATGACAACATGTCTAGGCCTAAGTGTTGATTTATATTTAACAATTACAAATTACATTTTTATAATATTTTCATGTCAAGATAACAATATCTTACTCAGCATGCCTTGTATTCATGTTAATGCAATTAGTTTGCTATAGAATTGAAGAAATACATATCTCACCTTTGTATCTCACCTTTGCAGCCCCCCACAGCCCCAACAGCCCCGCTAACAGGGCACACAGGCATGGGAGGCAGTACACCTCAGCGCGCCAGCAATCAAAATGAACAGCACTGTACAAGTACTGCAGCAGGACGCTGGTCGGAATGCTCTCAATAGGTCCAAAGAAAACAAAACAATGAAGACAGTCAACAACTGCACACAACTGTTGACAACACAAACAACGCTACTTCTTGTATCATATTATTAAAATGCAGAGGATTTGCTAACTATGTTTTCTTTGGCTCTGAGAGTTGGTTCTAGAGGTCATGGGCTGAAGCTGGCATTTCCTCATCACTCATCTGATGTCCGCAGTAGGTCGTTCAGTGTGAGATGTGTTGGTGTGTGGAATGGCTTGCCTGCTGACATAGTGCAGTTGACAGGTATCACTTGCTATAAGCAAGCCCATGCTGATCTGATGTACGAGGCATTTTTAGATTTTGACTAGGCTGATGAAGTTTAATTTATTTGTAGGGATGCGTGTGTAAGCATGTATGTATTTTTTTTTTCAGTCTATATGTATATGTGTGTATATATGTATGTGTATGTTTTATATTGTGACCAACATAACTGCTGTATGATCAGTTGCCTGAAGCACAAATTTCCATTTTTTTTCCTGCTCCATTGCTTTGCCGGTCTTTGCAGTCTGGCGTGCTGTGGCATTTGTGCCTCCTGTCATGCTCTGCACTCTGGCCTTGCTGGGGTGTGGGGTGGTCTTGAGGCAACCAAGGTGAGAAACTTTAACTTATGATGTGCAACCAGCTATTGCACCTATCCAAACAAACAAAGGTATAGGGGTTGTGGTCACTGTCCCAGACTTAAAGACTTAAAGCTTGGAGACTGACTCTGGCAACATGGAGATTTGAAGGTTTCTCTGCAAACTGCATGAAATGGTCAGCTAAATAGGAAAATATAAGATTTCCTGACTTTGAATCAATGAATGAGTGATTTTGATAAAAAGTGGTCATCACCAAGTGTAGGACTTTCTGAAATGCAACTCATTGTGCATTTCAGGGTTTTAATAATAAGTGATGAAATAATTACTTTGAAAATGACTGGTCCAACATGGCAAAACATGAAATGGATCATAATCTATGAGCAATTAATAAATTAGACTAATAATAAGAAAGAAGATACTATAAATACTTTTATGATTATCATTGTTCAGTGTGTCACCTGAAGAGTACAAATTTGATAGTCAAGAAACTTCTCTATGAATGCTTCAAGTAACAATGAAAGTGGTCCTAGCTAATAGTTACAAGTTAATTGCTCACCCTTCTCCCTAACTCTTAGCGCTGAGGGAAAGGTGGAGGACACTGCTGGTTACAGGCCTCTACACGCAAAATCCTGTGGCGACTTGATTGGTGGTGATGGTGGCAATAGGCAGGCAGGCACAATGGGCAGGAGAAAATCTTTATCTGCAAACTAATCAGCAGTCACTAATTTGAGACAAAAAAAGAGACATGGGTTAGGGGAAATGTGGGAAGGCCAAATACAAAAGTAATTAGGCACTCCGTAACATCGTAGTCAAATAGTGACATTTCCAACTTTTTGGTGCCCTAAAGGGGGGTGTGGGGAGTCACCCCGTGTTGGAGCTTTGGTCGCTCATTGTTAGATTGCTGTTGGCCAACTGGCTTTTTGATTTCATTCCTCTGCAGTAAATTTCAAATTTTGCCATGCAAATACCTAACAAATTTCCATGGATCTAGACACTTAGGATCGCAGTCATGATATTATAACGTAATCAACATACGGAGGAGCTCATGTCAGGAATTTCTGTGTGTGTGTGTTCATCATTACAACCTCAAACTTGCAATCTCGTCCATTGGAGTAATTTTATGTTCAAGACGTAACTTAGAAAAAGCTTATTGAAAAGGCAGTTTGTGATGCTGTTAGATAATAGGAATTGTATGTTTCAACAATAAAAAGAATGCCCTGGTGAGCAAGGGTTTTCAGATTTTCTACACTTGATTGGTGTGTTAACTGAACAGGAAAGTGTAGAATACTGCCAGTGGGTTAGCACAGATGGTCAACCATTCTAAGTTTGAAACCTCTGTGAAACCTGTAGATGATTTTATTGAGTTCTTGTTAAACAAGATTGTTGATCTTACTAGACACAATCACATTGCTAACAGTAACAGTCAGTCATGAATCATGTGCTAGTAGTTGAAAAATGCACATGAATGTTTCTCAATCAATCTCAGAGGCCAACTTGGGAAAGATTGAATGTAAAATCTTGCCATACAAATAGTAATTCAAAGAGGTTATTGAAAGTGACTAGTTAAAATTTTCAAAGCTAGACAAGATGAAACAACCTTAGGTCCTAAATAATAAAAAGCAATGTTTGGCTCATAGAATCAATAGTGGACAAAAATATGAATGAACTTATATAATGACCAATAGAGCATAGCTAATACAGAAAGAGATCTGAAAACTTATGGGATAACATTGAACATTGGTGAATCTAGAAAGATGATCTGAATTGTAATTATATTGCACATGAATGTGGAAACCTTGACATGAAGTATAGCAAGATGATAAGAAATGTATCAGGGCTGAACTTGATTTAGCTTGACTAAACAAAGAAAATTAAGAGCACAAGTGCACAAGGGTTCCTGTTCCTTTTAAAGTAATAAACAAGCCTAAGCAAAATATACATTTCATATCAGGGAAATTCTGATAAGTCAAACAATATCTATCAAAGGAGGCTAATAGCTACCTGACACAGTGGCTGCAGTTCTCACCAAATCCTGTGAGCACAATGGACTGTGGCGAGGGACACCCAAATAGATATATGCCAAATCAAGGCAATAGTTCCAGTAGTGTTAGGCAATGGGATGCCACCTGCAAGGCTGAGTGGTTAGGTGTGATTAGCACTCTGTTAAGGCATGCATTAACAATCACAAGCAAAGGAGAGAGCTTAACAATGCATTACTAAAGTAACAGGCATTTGCTGAATCAAGCATAAAGCATCTTGATAACTATAGACAAACAATTTAGCAGGAATGGGAAGTTTCTCAAAATAGATAGCCGATCTATAAAGTTCAGCAAATGAAATTGATTGAAACCAGCTGACAAAACAAAGATTATGCAATGGAAACTCAATGGAGAAGTTGACCTGCTGTACAACAACATGCTTGACTATCATTCCATTGGACAAACCAACTCCATCACAAACAGAGATTGGAAGGGACATTTCTCAATCTTTGCTGGTACGACTGGAGGGCTGCGTGGTGCCTGCAACATTGTCACAATTGATGAACCCTGTCACTCTTGAGAAATACCAACTCCTCCATGTCCACTTCAGGTTGGTTACTCTAGGATTGTGTTGACTACATGGTCATCCAGTGCAAGAGCTGTGAAGTGTGTGCATTTATCTGTTTGTGTATAAATGTGTTGCCTGTAAGCCAGGAAATTGTCAATGTCATGTGAAGAGAGATGGTACAGTTGACAGATATCACTCCTTATAAGCAAAGCCTTGCTGATCTAATACCAGTATATAGTGAAGTTTTTAGAAATGTCAGGATTACCTGAATTTCTAGGAAGTAAGTTTCCCTGAAGCACAAATTCCAGATTTTTAGTAGCAGCAATCAACCATAGGGACTGCATTTTCTGCATTACTTTGGAATAACTCAATAAGTATGTATGTAACCTAATAACATAGTAAAGTGTGAATAACAACTATAGTGACATGAACATTCAATAAGTGACCCAAAAAAGTTATATATATATACCTCATCATTCTTCTAAAAAGTTTAATATGGTGTCATTCTTCTATGCTGGTGGTTTCTGCCTGTTGAACAAGCTATAGGTAATTGCAGATTTGCATATTCTTGCTGCATTCAGGTTCAGGCCATGGCTGAGAAGTTGGAGGTGTTGCATGGGTTCTGCCAGACCCAATGTGTTCAAGTTGGGATTTAAACAAAGAGTATTTGTTTATGTTTAGGGCAGTCATTTGCAATTGTTGACTCTTCAGTGTTATTTCTTGTTGACCTATTGAGTGCTTTCTGAGTTTTCTGACCAATGTCTTGCTGCTTTTTTTTCTCGCTTAGTATTTTTTGATGGCTGGCTTGCTGTGTTATACTGCCTTCCATGCCCTGTTGGGGCAGCTGATGGGGCTCTTAGAGGCTGCAAAGGAGTGATACAGAAAACCACCAGAGGAGTTTCAGCTATATATTTCAAGCAAAGTAAAAATTAGACAGTTGAATGATACATTGAACTAACAAGTTTTTGTGAGTAAGCTGTTGGTGCAAGAAAAAGGACTTGGCTCTAGTCAATGTGCTAGCCTGACGATCCGAAACTGCGCTTTGAAACTTAAGTTTCACTTTACTATTAAAGATTTTGGGCCTCATTACCAGCACAAAGTATTATTTTCTGAGCTTGGTAACTGGGTCTCTTATTAGGGTATCTTATGCAATAGTTATTGGGAATCCTCTGTATATATGTGTTTGCAGTCTCACTGACAGTATTGAAGTCCAGTTAGCTGGTAATTTACTCAAGTCATGCTTTCTTCAATGTGGTTGCTACTGGCTACTGTATTCATTATCATGGAGATTCTGATGAACTTGAATTACATTATAATACAGAAGGGTTCCAAGTGTGAAGAATGAGTGAAGTGTTGGTGATTGTGCTGAAGCATTTGATAACCCAGCTGCAAGGCTTTTGAAAGAATGAGTTTTTTTCCCTCTGTCTGACCTCCAATTGATCTCCCTTTTGTTCAACAACTCATTTTGTTTGATGGTAAGAAGATTTTCCTTACTAAGCACCTGGCTATTCACATACTGTTTTCTTGGGCTTTGGAGATGAAGTCTAACCACCTGTTCTACTCTTCATGTTCTCATAAATAAGAAGAGGTTTAATGTAATGTTGAAGAATAATTTGAGTGTCATATGGCTACTCTGAAAAGAGACATCCTGATTGAAGAAGTGGAGTTGATGATTGGGTGTTTGTCCAAAACAAGTCATGTCTGTCAGAGGAGTTCAGTTGAACAATCATGGTGCTTCAACTGGAGTACAGTTTGCCGCATTTCAGTCATAAATTCTGGATGATGCTGAGCAGATGTATGCAGAATTGATCTACATACGTAAAGATTGGCACTTCCACAGGAGTCTCATCTTTGCAGCCCCCCACAGCCCTAACAGCCTTGCCATCAGGGCACGCAGGCATGGGAGGTAGTACACCTCAGCGCGCAAGCAATCAAAAAGAACAGCATGGTACAAGCACTGCAGCAGGACGCTGGTCAGAATGCGCTCAATAGGTCTGAAGAAAACGAAACAATGAAGACAGTCAACAACTGCACACAACTGTCAGCAACACAAACAAAGCCACAAATTTTATCACATCAAATTGAGTCTAGCAAAACTCATACAACACTGCCCCCAATTCCTCTGCCAGAGCCCTCTTGAAGCCGTAAAGTGAATCACACTGCACCACATCAGCAGGCAGCCGGTTCCAAATCTGCACACAGCAAGAATAAAAGAATCTGCGTTTATAGTCTGTCTGACAGCAAGGAACCACCAGCTTGAAAGAATGCCCACGTGTGTCAACATCCGGAGCTCTCTCAAAAACAGAGCAAACATACCTGAATCAACAGAACAATAAAAAATCTTCCAACACTTCACAAGATCTGGACGCAACAACCTCCCCCTCACAAAAAACAATTGCATTGCTTTGAGCCGCTCACCATAGTCCACTCCACCCAGCCCATCAATTTCCTTGGTCCACCTCCTCTGCACAGACTCCAACAATCTCATATCCCCTGAATATCCCACATTCCACACACATAAGCAGTAGTCCAAGATGAGTCTTATATGAGTAATAAACAAAGAGACCATAAAAACAGATCTCCTATTGACAGTAGAGCGGACGGAGCAGACTGGTCGCCATTGTGGAAGCTTTTCCTACATCACTCCTAACGTGGAGATGGAACCGCAGCCTTGAGTCAACAAGCACTTCCAAGTCCCTGAAGGAATCGACAAGCTCAAGTACCACACCATTCAAATTATAAGCAATTCTATCATCAAGACACACTTGTCAATGTTCAAGAAGAGATTCCATGATGGCAACACAGACTGCACCAAATTTAGATCCCTCGGCAAGGAAGACACACCCAGGCAAACTGCTTCTGCATCGCGGGGGAAACTTAAATAAAGTTTGAAGTCTCAGCAACGGCCTTCCACACACAAGCCACTCCTGCTGCAACATGATTGACATATAGCAGGAACAAGAGTGAACCCATCACAGAACCCTGGGGCACACCCCTTGTCACCTCACGGAAGTCACTGACAATTCCCCTACAGAAACACACTCACCTCCCTATCAGAAAATTACATATCCAATCTAACAGTCCATGCGGAATACCCACACATATCAATTTGTCCACATCAAATGCTTTAGAGAAATCCAGGAAGACCCACATCAACAACCATTCCTTCATCTACCTAACCAGCAACCTCACCATAAGTGAGCAAAAGTTGGTCTTCAGCGCTCCTTCCCACCCTGAAACCAAATTGACCCTCAGACAAAATGCCAGAATCTTCCAGTAAAGACACCAACTGAGACACAAAAACCTGCTCCAGCACCTTACAGCAAACAGAATAAGACTCACAGGTCAGTAATTGAGATGGTTACTTCTTGAACCAGACTTGAATATAGGAACAACACAAGATTCCTTCCAGGCCTTGGGTAAAACTCCCAGGTCCAATGATTTTGTTAAAATCAGAGACAAGGGCAATGACAGCTGCCAAGAACATGACTTCAAAACACCAAGGGTGAATGCCATCAGGTCCCGGGGCAGAAGATGAGTCTAAACCACCCAGAACCTGGGAAACTAACAGTCTAGTCATACAAATCCCATTAAATTCTCCAGGAAAAAACTGATGTGGGGAAGGGCAGGCAGGATCAGCATCCACAAAAACAGACAAAAAAGAGTCTACAATCAGCTGACTCGTGTCTCTCTGACCAGCAACAACCTCACCAGATGGAAGCTTCAGAGGACCAACAGAAGGACAACCCTTCTTTCTTCCTCTGATATAGGAGTGAAACATCTTGGGAGTAACAGAGAAGTTGTCTGCTAATTTCTGCTTGTACAGATACTGGCTGTATTCAAAATTAGGCCCACTAACTCTCTGCAAGGACGCCAACACCTTCTCATGCTGTCTACCAAGCTCCCCCCTCAAAAGCTTATACTGCGCCCAAGCCCTAGATCTACTGGTCATCAGTTCCCTAGGAGGGCCCTGCAACCAGCTTAGTCGTGAAGCAGAGTGTTGAGTGGGAACAAACTTGTTCACAAGTGAAAGGACAATTGTCTAAAACAAACTACAATTCTCCTCCACAGTACCATACAGAAACTCCTAATGACAGTCAACACCCTCTAAAACCTCTCTCATGCTCCTGTAATCACCACCAGACCACATAACTGATTTCAAACCAGGATCCCCTGCAACATCATTCATCTGAAAGATATACTCTACCAAGACAGGCATGGTGGCACCCCAAAAGAGGAGGCAAAATTGCCACAGAAGACACCCGATCCTCCTCCGTAGTCAACACCAGATCAAGAATGCTACCCGAATCAACAAAAGTACCTTCCCTCACCCACTGAGTGAGTCCAAGAAGAACAAAAGAATGAAGAAACTGGGAATCAACTGGAGGGATATAATTATTTAAAACATCTGCTGACCAATCCAATGAAGGCAATAAACTTTGAACTTCTTGAGATGAAAATAAAACTACTAACAATGTAGCTATTAATCTGATTGTTGCCCTTATCAATTGGATTGCTTTGATAATTGTTTGGTAAAGCTGATTTCTATTATTTGATAGTAGGTTGAAATGAAAGTTGTTTGAAAAGGAGACAAACAAACCTTCATCACCCTGGATTTATTCATGTTTTTTCTGCTTACTGGTGTTATAGATTCCTTGATATCATGATATTGAAGTTGTGTGGCGCTACTCTTCTGGGTTCCCTAGCTAACAGTTCTAGGCCTGGCCCACCTCAGAAATTTATAATTTCAGGGACCATTGCAGAGGGTGGAATTTAAAAAAGCTGAGAAAATAAATTTTTCATTTGTAAAATGGGGCAACAGCTGCTGTAACAGCTTAATCTATAAAGCTTGGCAATATTGGGCTAACAACAGCACTGCCAATCTAAAAACAACCAAATACAAGGAGGAGCTGGGGCAACAGAATGGTTCTCAATGAACCAGCTGCTCTCTGGTCACAAATTCCAAGAAGGTGGCAGGACCAGAGTCAGGCCGTTCCCAGGCTACACCCTTTCCCTGGATCTTCACAGTCCCCAACAAGATAAAGGTGTGCTGTGAACTAGGCACTGGCACCAAACAGAGCTGGGGAGCAAGCATGAGTGAAAATTTCAAAAGCACACAATGAAGTGGGCAGCTCATGGGCGATAGTGTGGCGCAGGCAAATTTACAATATGGGTAGGTAGACGGGCCTCTCTAACACCAACTGGGCGGGGAACTCAGAAACTCTCTCTGTTTTTATGTTAACTGATGCATGCATGAATAATTTAACAAGAACAAATGAGAGAGAAGAAAAAACATTAAACATACATGAACAACAAATAGGGATCAATAGTTTACGTATTTTTAGACATTAACAAGCAAATTGATAAGCAACACGCACACATGCAAGAAAAAAATACAAAGCAGGAAGCAGAGGTGGCAGACTCATAATGATAGATGTCCAGAGACATAAAGAAGAGTCTGAAAACAGGCTAACAAAAAAAAATGAAAAATGAAAAAATAGGCCACAGTACAACAATATCAATGAAAGGGAAACAATTTTGTTGGATAATACACCTGATGGTTGATCACCATCTTGGTTGATTATTCTAAACCAATTATTAGTCTGAGGTTAATTCTCTGTCAAGTTAATGATAATCAGTTAGTCCAGTCAATAAGTAAGTTGTAGTTGACCAGCTGTCAAATTGTAGCTAGTAGGGAGCTAATCCTGCTAATAGGCGAGTGAGGTTAGCATTAGCAAATATTTTATCACCTTGCGCCAGGAAGGATTTCTTCTTGAACCAAAGGACCTAAATGAACCACTAAACAATGTCACTTGTCAGGATGACTGATATAGTGCAGTCAAGGCCATGGAATTCAATTTAGGAATATATATACTCAGATAATGGGCACTTACAACCAAAGACAACCCTAAAATCTGTGGCTTGTTGTTCATCATGAATCCAAGCAATGAGAAAATTATGGAAATGAGTCATAGTCAAAAATGTGCACAAAGGAATTTAGATTGTCAATTTTACTGCAGCTATTTATTTTAAGGATGACTGAATTTTAAGGGTAAAATCAACTCAACTTGAAACAGATAGGGAAACAAGGCAAGAGGTACTTACACATAGATTTGTTCATTCTATCAACACCATTTATGCGCAGAGAATGGAAGCTCATTCAATGCTTACACAGTCCTTGCAGTTAGAGATGTTTCATCGAGCAGAAGTTTGAATGCAAGTTAGAAACGTTTCAATAAGCAGAAGTTCCAATGCAAGTTAGAATTTTCAATAAGCACAAGTTTCAATTATGATTCCTATTTTCGATTCTTTCCTTTGCACCAGTCGTCCACCTGACAACTGGTGCACCCAGTCGTCAGGTGCACCAAGCCAGGATAGGCGAGCACAGCGGTGTGCCCTAGCACCTACAAAGACTCTGCAGAACAACAAACAGAAAATGCTGGGAGGGATGCGCGCCATTGGCTTCCAGAAAACAAACCCAAAGCCACTAGCATGAAAACCCAAAGCACAAGTACAACCCAGCAGAAAACTATGAAAGCAAATACATATACATATATAAAAACAAAAACAAAAAAAACAGAGACAAGCGATAGGATGAATCACACCACAGACTTGCCAACAGGACTGGGAACGCAAGACCCTAGCACCCCAACAACCTATTCCCCATAAACTCAGCCAACCCTGCCTTGGAAGCAGAAATGATAATAGACTCAACAATAGCAACAGGCAGCTCATTCCATATCCTAATACATTGAACATTATAAAAACTCCTTGGCACATCCACAAAGCAGCAAGGCATCAAGAGTATGTGTCGATGTCCCCACGCCCTACCATCCAGAAACCTTTGAAACAGAAGGACAAATCAAAACCCTCCGTGTCACAGCACAAAATTCTCAAATACTTTATGTTGTCACTTCTCAGTAACCTGCCCTTGATTGAAAACAAATTGAGAGCCATCAGCCTTTTATGGTAGTACATCTCAGACAGACCATGCATCTGTTTGGTCCACCTCTTCTGAACTGATTCAGGCAACTTCACATCCTGGACATAACCAAGATTCCACACTCAGGAGCAGTAATCAAGAATGGGCTTGAGATGTGCCACAAAGAGCGTGACCATAAAATTTGGTCTTCTGTTCACTGTCGACCTAAGCAAATCACTACAAAGACCAGCAGCTTGTCTCACAACTTCCCTGACATGGTCATGAAACTTGAGTCCAACATCAACAAGAACTCTCAAATGGCCATGAACTTGGACTAACTCCAAACGAGCCCCCCGCCAAGAGTGTAAACAGCCTCTGCACGGGGACCAATGCAACCTGCAAAATGTCTTCTAAAACGTAAAACAACACACTTGCTGGTGTTCAATGACAAATTTCATGAAGATGCAGTCTGGAATACTTTGTCAAGGTCTCTCTGCAAAGCAGACACACCACCAACAACATCATGACGTTGAAAACACAAATAAATTTATAAATCATCAGCAAATGCGCCAAACTTAAATACAAGGCAATCGGTTATAAAACTAACATATATGAGAAAGAGGACCGTACCCAAGACTGAACTCAGTGGAACCCCACTCAGAACATCCCTTGGCTCACTATTCACTCCATCAATGCCAGCACACATAATTCGCAAATGAAGAAAACTATCAATCCACCTCAACACAACCTCAGAAACTCCAAGTGCCTGCAACTTCAGAAGCAAAATGGAATGGGAAACAACATGAAATGACTGAAAAATTGAGCATGGCCATATCTGCAACCTAACCAGTATCAACAGACTTGACTACATCTGAATAGACCTGCAACATCTGATCCTCTGTTGATCTTGCCTTCCTAAATCCAAACTGTCTTGCAGAAAAGAGCTGGTAAGACTCCAAATAGTCCACCAGCTCAGCAGCAACAATCCTCTCCATCGATTTGCAGATAACAGAGGTAAGGCTGACTGGACGATATAGTTGATGATATATCTAGATTGGGTGCAGTCCATCCATGCCAATTGCTGAACTAACACTGAGCCCGTCATAACGCCATGGACAATCCGAGACCTTTTGGCAAACTCTCTCATTTTGCCATCAAATAACTGGAAAGGATTAGGAGGAACATCCTCTATATATGTCAGAGAAGGCAGATGACAGGAGCTCAGCCATCTCCAGTGGACCCTAAACCAGCGGTCCACCTGCATCACAAAGTGGTCCAACCCCAAGATGACCTTTCTTCTTCCTTCGTATTTAAGCAGGGAATGGCTTTGGGGAGTCACTATACCGTTGCAAAAGGTATTCCTCGTACTGAGATTGGCTGAACGAGGCATGATTTCAAAACTGACAGTTGAGATCAAGAAAGATAGTTAGTGACTCCAAAGTGTTCTGATCATTACTGTCAAACCTCCTTCATGAAATCTTGTACTCATCCCACGCATTTGCTCTCCTCACTTTCAACCTGTGGAGAGGCCTCACAGACCATGGTACCCTAGGTGAGTCTCCAGCAAGAGGCACATGTAAGTATATCAGTCTCCTCAGTATAGTGAGGAACACTTTATATGACTCACAAACACCAGGTAAACAATTTCAAGAGACCAATCAATTCTCGACAATGCTTTGGAAATAGCACCGTAGTTACCCGGGGGCCAAGAACACTTCCAAGCTTGGTGTCTTGCATCATCAGGCTGCAAGACATTCACAAACAAATAATCACAAATAACATTCGAGTGAGCACACCTTGGAAAAGGAGCCAAAAATAAAACATCCGCAACACAATCTGGCTCACTTGTAAAACATAAATCCTAAATTTTGCCAGACAAAAGAGTAAAGTCTGCACCCTTACCCACTGATAGCTACAAAAATGCTAAGCAATCCAAAAACAGTTGATCCGTCAAGTCAACATTCTTTCCCTGATCAACTCATCTGACCACTTCACTGAGGGCAGGTGGCAATCCCCACAACACGGCCACCTCCTGACCAAGACAGAAGTCACTAATCAAATTTATCAGATCAAGATTTTCCTGATCATCATATGATGGAGGTCTATAAACAGGCAAAATCCAAACATTAAGTTGAACCAGAAAAACTGCTGCTACATTTGGCAAGTCCAGATTAACCTCCTCATACCTCTGTGATTTTTTCAAATATATACAAACACTGTGTTTCCTCACTCCACTATGCAAATCTTCTCTTACAACAGAAATCTCATGAACCTCAACAAAAGAAGAATAAACCGAGCTTGCAAGCCAAGACTCACCAACCACATACACCTTTGGCCTATTTTCTGAAATAAAATCTGGAATAAAATATTTTTTGTTTGTAAGACTATTGACATTTGCCTGACCAGTCCTCAGCAATGAAAACTGGGAGACAGACGACTGCAGAGACCCTCAACAATTGATGGACCCAACACGCGCAGCACCACCTTCACGGCCACCCGCACCACCGCCGCGGCCACCCGCACCACCGCCGCGGCCACCCGCACCACCGCCGCGGCAAACAGCAGCCCCCTCTATGGGAACGCCACCGCGGCCATCAGAGCCGCCACCGCGGTCACCAGAGCCGCCACCGCGGTCACCAGAGACGCAACCGCGGCCACCACGACCACCAGAACCGCCCTCACGTACACCAGAACCGCCCTCACGGACACCAGAACCGCCCTCACGGACTCCGGAACCTCCCTCACGGACACCAGAACCGCCCTCACAGACACCGGAACCGCCCTCACGGACACCAGAACCGCCCTCACGGACACCAGAACCGCCCTCACTGACACCAGAACCGCCCTCACGGACACCAGAACCGCCCTCACGGACACCAGAACCGCCCTCACGGACACCAGAACCGCCCTCACGGACACCAGAACCGC
>SDVV010007877.1:0-17510 GCA_016164225.1 Gammarus roeselii | reverse complement strand
TATATCTAAGTATGGTACTGAAGGCGGTGGTGTTCATTGAAATAAACTAAGTTACAACAACAAAATTTAAATTTGGTCAGTGACGCATGTTTAATTACGAAAGGTATCAATATTATGCTATGCTGTGGTAACTGACATGAGGAACATATTTCTTAAATACTCTGTGGTAAATGAAACAAGTGGTGATTGTAAATTTTAAGCGTTCTCATAGTTTTCTGATCAAATGCAACACTACTTTAAGTGCAATTTGGGTAAGGGTTTAATTTTGTTTAGACCTAGAGAAACAACCAGGTCCATTCCAATAAACAATGCAGACTTGTTAACTCAAGCTGCATCCAAAACTGGTTCACAAGCCCCATCGGGGTTAGAGTCATGATCACAGTAATTTGGCTTTTTACAATTAATGGAATTCGCTCCGTGGAACAGTTGTAAAGTTTTATAATAGACAAAATTATTTGCAAAGGGGGGCTCTACACTTTAAGTAACAACTGCTGGTCTCTCAGTGTCGATGCTCGACGCTATCGAGAAGACTCTTCGTTCAAGTTGCACGTGCTCGGGGTTGTAGATCTTCTAGAATTCATAATTATAAATGTTTTAAGATGACAGCTAGGACTACAGATATTATTTTTTTACGTAAACGGATCTATGTGTTTTGGGTAAATTTTATGGTATAATTGAATATTATTCGTGGTGTGGATATTATCAGCAAATGTAAAATCACATATAATGTTATACATGTGATTAAGTAAGTTATATCGGCATTAGCATCCACTACAAGTAAATCAGACCTTCGATGAGGACTTAACGTCCGTGCGTTACTGGTAGAAATAAACTGTCACCTGAGTCGCTAATAACAGCTTTTTCCGAATCCTTTATTCCGCGGATGAAGGACCAAGCCTCTCATTGGAGGGACCAAGGATTTTCCTTTAATCTAATCTAATTACGCCAGTGGATATCGACAAAACGCCTGTGCATCTTGAAAAGACGTGATTCCGCAAATGATTCTGATTACCCCTCACATTGTCTAACAACAACATTTACACGGGAAACGTTGTCTAGACAGCCATTTCAACTCAATAATTTGTTCCACCGTAATAAGGAAGCTGAAGCGCGGAATGTGAGCTACAATTCTCCTGTCTTCCGTACTGCTGCAGGTGGAAAACGCAATCCTTATCGAATGAAGACGAGCCTGCATGGGATTCGGGCTGAAAAAGTCTCACCGTGCGCAGGCCTTGACAAACTGTTTTTTTAAGGCTCTGTTCTATTTAAAAGTTTAAAGATTTAAAACTGATGTATGTATGATTTGCGTTTAAAAAAATACAGAAATATCACAATACACAGACATTATGTGCCAATTCTGCGCCAACGTGAGCTGTTTCGACGACAACATTCGCTACTTAAAATATACTCAATATCCACATTTATAACTTTTACACGTAATAAAATATGCTCTATATTGACTGGTGGAGTAAGCTCTATTTCTCATTGTTTCAATATATCAATACTTTAAACTATTGATTTAGAAAAAAATGAGTAAAATGAGATAAGTCAAATGACATTTGAGTAAACACAACAGGATACTGTTTACACAGAACATCAATAAATCAATTGTGAGTTGAAAATATCTAACATAGGACTTTATATAATATTACATCATGATATGATGGCACTCGAATCACAGTTTATGGAAGTAACTACGCACGTAACACAACTATGGACATACGCGGGAAATAAAAATCGTTCAATGAGACATTAGAATGAGCTGATAATTAAACATGTGCATACAAGTCCGAGATAACAGGATATGTGAGGGTATGAAACAGGGAACAGCACATTGAAAAGGAAACGATGCTGGTGTTTACCAAATTTCGCATAAGAAGTGAATTGCTCTTCAAGAATTTCTGCACGCATGATATCAAATAGGTAAACTTTTAGTTTACGTTTAAAGGTACCTATATTGCTACTCATTCTTATTTATGTAGCAATCTAATTCCAAAATTTATCAGCCGTTTATTTGAAAATGAGTTGGGATTGTGTTGATGAAACCCGATGAATTTACAAATGTGTATTGATACGAAGATTATGCAGAAGTTTATTTCTAACAAAACAGTCGTTGTCAAAAGGAGGTAAATGGTAAAGGGATGTAAATTATTCAAACCTTCCTAATCAAACACTGCAGCGGAAAAGTTAATGATGTGACACAGTTGGAAAATATGACTTTGGCAAAAGAGAGGCACAGAGTGGTCACGTCTGTACCATGTGATATTGTTCTAATGACACCTTTTTGACTGTGAATATAAGGCCATACATTTCTTTAACAAGAAAAACAAACAGGGTTTTTCAGTATATCAGGCAGAGATGAAGGAGGCTGTAGTACAAAGGCTTTTTGCAGAAGTTGCTGGACAATTTCTAACTTTGTGGAGGATACCAAACTAATTAAGAATGTGAGCTACAAAGTTAAGAAACTCTTTGTAAAACAGCAGGATGCCATGAGGCATCTCTTGAATAGATGTATTTATCATTATAATAACAATAATAATACTAATCGTCCCCGTCCCCGTACCCGTCTCCGTCCTCGTCCCCGTCCTCGTCCTCGTCCTCGTCCTCGTCCTCGTCCTCGTCCTCGTCCTCGTTCTCGTTCTCGTCCTCGTCCTCGTCCTCGTCCTCGTCCTCGTCCTCGTCCTCGTCCTCGTCCTTGTCCTTGTCCTTGTCCTTGTCCTCGTTCTCGTCCTCGTTCTCGTTCTCGTCCTTGACGGTTGCTGGCGCTGGCGCTGGCGCTGGCACTGGCGCTGGCGCTGGCGCTGGCGCTGGTTCTGCCGCTGGCGCTGACGCTGGCACTGCTATTGCTTTTATTTTTACTATTATTATTACTATCTCTCTCAGTGCAGTGGCTATTTTTTAAACCACGTATGATTGATTCTACTTCGTTCTATTCCACAGGGCTTATGATTCGCTCTTTGGGTATTGCATTATCTAAATTATGTTCATAAAATGAATGTTATTGAGAATTAAAGATTTACTAAGGAGCCAGGTATTCATTGAAATCTTTATTGCAGGCATGTGAAATCACTTGTGGATCAGTGATTATATCGATGTATCGGTAATAATTGTGTCTGCATTGCTCAGGATATTTTTTACCATAAGGTTTCTGACGATTTTCCAGATTTCTTTGCTGTTTCCCTGACAGGTCTCAATCAGTTTGGTGAACTCATTTTTGTATTGCTTATATTCCACTATGCATAACATGAGTTGAATAATTCCACTGCAAATTAACTAGCATACTTTAAATAGCAAAATATAATTCAAGAGCTATTTAAGATTCGCACATCACTTGAGTCGTATTTCCCTCTATCTATTTGCATTTTGTACGAATTCGATTTCATGACTTCAGTTATGAAACCTTGTTCGGAAACAAGATCGTAACGAATGCCCGTATACATTGTTCCTAATAAACTCGTTGAAGAAATATTTTTTCCTTCATAGTCGATAATTAACTGTCATTTTTTTTTCAAATGCACTTTCCAGCAATGGCTCAATGTATAACAACGTATATAATAATGATAAAATAATAAATATTCTGCACTCACAAAAATAATCTTGAAGTTAGCCAGTGAATTCAGAGTCAGTAACATTTTCTATTATACAATATTTTTCTATGACGTGATGTCAGTATGACTATTTTAAAGAGGCAAAAGCGTCATAGGTTTGCTGAAATAGTTGCACGTTCATCTTGAAAAAAATACACTACGTCCCTTTTATATCCAAATTCTTGTATTATCAGCATAAACATTTATACAATCTTTTTCCGATTGATTTTTCAAAAGGTGTTCACAAACTTATTAAACAATGACACTTTTGACAAACAGTGTCACCGACTCATTTATCGATGTGACTTGGTTCTCAAAAAAATGCGCTCCTGGAGAACAAGTAATATGAAAATCGTTAGTAATTCGGTTATAAAGAGTAATTTCACCTGAACTAAATTGTTTGTCGGTGTATATTTTGCCTTCCTGACTTAATGTATTGCAACTTTCAATAAAACGTTCGTTAATGTTGAGGCACATGAAATCCGTCGCTGGCCAATCAGCGCAAATAAATGGTACCATATTCCATTCAGGTAATCAAAGTTTAGTTTTATCTGTTTCACCAACTTTTTTATTTATTTCAATTCTGATTGAAGTTTGATGCCAATCAGTTCAACCTCGAAATTAAAAGCTCGCACGAGTCCACTGAACTGTAAATATCATTTGAATTTTTAACCTGGAAATAAAAAGTAAGTCATTGTGAAGCTTAAGGTCGGTAATGAATATAACCCCGAACTAATTGTATCTTCTCACAGGGAGAATTGTTCACATCATAAAGAGGGTCGGTGTTCGACACGACTTCTACAATAGTAACATGACGGTCGAAACCCTGCGCACTTCCTATAATCAAATTATAGGGTTTTCACCAATGCCGCAGCTTTCAATAAATTGTTATTGCATTCAAGGGATTTTTGGGCACCTGGCATACCCAAATCCCCCGTGAAACGACGACCCATTTTATTTTCAGAACGATTCCGCATTGAGCAGTCTCTAGATACATGTTGCCGTTACTTTATCTGACGCCCTATACTGAAATGTGAATAAAATAATTTGAAACGGTTTCTAACAACAGTGTCCTGTCCAACATTGGCTGTCGCTGTCTAACTATCTTCCTGTCCAACATTATCTGTCGAATTCTAACTAGAGTGTCCTGTTCAACATTTTGTGAGCATTGCAAGAGGGCTCATTTTCACAAAAATCGCAATTCCGAAGGACGTATTTTAGTCATTTGCATTAACGAGCTCGTGCGGTCGGATTATTGGAATTTCATCATTTCATTTATAGGCATTATAGATATAGTGTAGAAAACGCAATAGGTTGCATGCAAAACGTGTTTGAAAAATTGTCCTCCGTTTGTTGGAAGCAGTTTTGGGTGGTACTTGTGAGTCCGTTTTATGATCATTTTATTTTCCGTCGGGACAACCACTCAGAGGGACTGATACCGACACATTCACCTTACATGATCAAAGTTGCTGCGAACAATTGATATAAAACAAAGTGATGAATTTGATAGTAAATACATACTGTATAGACATGTATAGACATACAGCCGTTTCCCCCTAGTTAGGGGGGTGACTAAGCTAGGCGGACACAGAGGGGGAGGCGCCAAATCTCCCCGCCACAAGACCGCCGTGTCCCTGCCGAGGCTCGAACTCGCGACATGCAGCACCAGAGGCTGACACTGCAGTCGGATACGCTAACCACTCGGCCACGGCGAGTGTTTTCCGCGTCGACAAAATACGCATCCACATTTTAATTATTTAACTGCCACAATGAGTAGTTCTAGTTCGCAATAATTTGAAATAGAAGGAAAAGCCATTTTAATTGTTCCCAGTAAGTATACCCTTAGATACACCCCAGTGAACCCTCCACCCCTCTCTACACAGGACGACTTCTTTGACAACGGGTTGGAACGGCCAACTTGGGACAGGACGCCCCTCGCTCTGGTTATTGGGGACTACCAGGTGAGTCAAGGAGTGATGAAGCTCCGGTGAGGCAAAGGGTGATCGCACTGATGAGACACGGGGAAACAAATTTCTAGAAACAACATCGACGTTTTGGTCCTTACTAGTTGCCATTATAACAATAGAGAGATTAGTCTAACAGAACAATACGTATTAGTGTACCATCTGTAGGAAGGGATTGAAAGGGAAATATTGAGGTAGTTATCGCTTTTAACAATGATACGTGAAACAACTAATACCAGTATCTGAAAAAAAGTTACCGACCCACGATGTTTTATTCTTCCGTCGTTAAAACAATGCTGAACGGTGTTATTGCTGCACCGTTTTTCAAAGCACAGGTATCTATGCCGGATACATTTGCAATCGTGCTAGTGCCAATGCCGGGCAAAATTTTAACCGTACCAATGCCAGGCATAATGTAAAGCAATTACACACTGGTTTTTATTTCGGGGACTTTCTACGAAACGTGCTATACCTGGAAGCTAATTAGCGACGATGCTGTTGAAATTTGTGGAGCCGCTACCTGAACGTTTCCAGTAAATCACCATTTACAACTTTCATTGGAAGATTGTACTACTCTTCGAGAACTCTATACGTGAAGAAATTACGCATTATGTCTATGTGAAACCTGGGCCGACTATTTTTCAACTATTATTTTTGGTCATTCCTTTCGCATCTGGAGTATAAAGGATCGTTCGGTCTACGTTCTCCTTGCCCTTCATATTCCTCCCACTTTGGTCATGACCCATCAAACTCGATGCTTCTCAGAGAATAAAGGTGGTATTCGTCGCCAGGTCTGTCTCCGTTCAACTTATTGCGCAGTGAGGGAATATATTTGGTGGCTTTACGTTGAACCTTCTTAAAAATTAGAGCGTCTTTTCGAAGATGTGACGACAATAATTGACAAATTATTGATACGCGGCAAGTCGAATGCATTGAACAACTTGAGAATATTGGATCTGCTCATAATTGTACAAGATATGTACGGGATATCACACTTGGCATGTTATTTGCGTGTTCGCCAGCATCGTTACAATGCATGCTTGCAACTTTTTAAATCGTTACTAATGATGATACTTTGACCACTCTCTTTGGACATGGAATATTCGTGCATTAGATTGTGATGAACTATGCGCAAAACTTTACTATTGTCTACGTTGAATTTCATTCGACACGTTTTTGATCAATCAACAATTTTCTTAAGCTCTATCTAAAGGCCAATGTTGGATGTAGTGCAGGAGGCAGGGTCTACCCAGGTAGGTAGAAAAGTTTGGCGGGTTCGGTAAAACGAAAAGGTCACTGCTAGCGAGGAGGTCAAAAAGGGCACGACCAGTTGGTTTTCTGGAGTTTGTCGACGGTTCCCAAAGTTGATGGTGAGCATTAAAATCACCTCAGACAATCTCTTGAGAACCCAACTGAGTAAATATTGAGAGAACTCTAGCAGAGATAAGTTTTAACATGGATTGTAGCAATGAGTATGGGTGACTTAACTATCTATGGCTGTGTCTACTGACAGGGTATCATGAACTCCATCTGCAAAAGCCAGAAATGGCACCGACCTGTGATTCCCATTAACTGTTATTAAAAAAAAGCTATTCCAACAAAGCCATCAGGACGTCATTTGTTGAATACATGGCCGAAGAGCGACGAAGCGGACAGCATCTGAATAGATGCTACCCTGGACAAAAAGGTTTGAAAAAAATCAAACCTAATTGCGCAAAAGTGAAAACCAATGGTTTCCTAGACGAATTGAAGTTGTAACAGATGAGTAATTAATGGTAGCCTTTCAATTATAGACAAGCAATACGTTTTTTTGCATCGGTCATGATTAGATTCATAGATTTATAACTGAAGATCTTTAAACAATAATTTTCTTTAAACAATTTCGATTTTATTTGACACTGAAATCGAGGGTAAATATGTTGCGCAAGTGTTCCTAAAATCAATAGACATAATATGTCTTTTGGTTTATCATTTGTATGTGGGGGAGGGGGGGGGGGAATTGAAAACTCAAGGCCATATCCACTCAAATATATATGCTTGGAAGAAGACTAAACATGATAAATTAGTTTTTATATAAATAACCGTAAAATTATACAGAGCTCCTCTTCAAGGACAGGGATTTCTCACCTTAATTGACATCCGGCATTCGAACGTCAACTAAGGTGAGTAGATAAACGAAATTTTAAAATCTATCAAACACAAATAAACAACTATTTAAGAGATGGTTCAGTCTGACAATTTAATGGCATTTAAAAATTGATGTACTCTAAATTTGATACGTTCTAAATTGTTGAATTTCTAATTCTGCAGGATAAGTTGACTGTCGTATTGCGTAATTTGACTATTAAGTCAATATATAACGCGAAACACCCACATTCTGAGAGATAAGTTGTCCCTGTCGTTTTGCCTAATATGATTATTAGGTCAAAATATAACGCGAAACACTCACATTCTGCAGGATAACTTGTTACTGTCACTTTGCGTAATTTGATTATTAGGTCAAAATATAACGCGAAACACTCACATTCTGCAGGATAACTTGTTACTGTCACTTTGCGTTATTTGATTATTAGGTCAAAATATAACGAGCAACACCCACATTCTGGAGGATAAGTTGTCGCTGTCGTATTGCGTAGTTTGACGTTTTGGTCCAAAAATATAACTCGAAACACCCATATTCCTGGGCCACGGCTCAGTGATCAATAAATGGTGTCAACAGTTTTATACAGTATGATACCATCTGTCGACCCTTATACAGTTGGATTAGTTCGGTTACAGTTAAATTAGTTCGGTTACAGTTAGCTCACCTTATGACCCTACATCAGTGAGATTGTAGAGGCGTCGATTCCTAGGTTTCAAAGTGATGGCTACTAGAAGCTGCAGCTAACTTATGCATAGCGTGCTCGGTTGAAGTGTCGGTCTCTGGTGCAGCAGATTAGGTGTTCGAGCATTCGCAGAGAGAAACTGACAATAACCTTCGACTAACGTAAGACAATTTGGTAATAAATAGCAAAAGTATCCAGTAAATTTACCTCGAATAAAACGTAAACCCAACATTTGTTGTGCGTGAGAGCATACACAATGCAATCCCTGCGTGGGGAGAGTAGTCACTTCACTCCCACTGTTACCACCTGTAAGGAATCTTTTCCCTATGAAACTCTACAGGGATTTGATATCCCTAACAATAACCCGTTATAATACATATTGCCCTCACAAGGGAAAACACACTCCTTCTATATATACCTCACTGGGTTTTTGGTACCATGTCAATGGTTAGTGGTCATTCGAATCGTCGACCCATGTCATGTACGTAACTACAATTGAGGATAGAATCTATCCTAAATTCTATCCTTGATAGAATTCTATCCTTGTCTCTGTCCATCTATTGTAAACTAAAGGTCTAATGAAGGAAGTCAGGAATAGTCTCGTGATAAAGACTTCCAGTATTCTTTCTTCATTATTCCGTTCTGGGGCCAAGCTCAAGATAATGAACGAAAACACGTCCGCACAGAACCAAGTTTGGATACTCTCAGATCCTGCCGTGCATGACGACGGGACAGATAGCTGCTTATTCCCCAGTTCCAAGCAAGGGACGATTTACCTCAAGCTCAATATAACTATCACGCAGGCTTATATACCTCAATTAGAAACATTACCTTGCCATACCAATCATGATACTTATTTTGAACGATTTACTCCCAAGTGGAGGGCAATACCTCTGCTTGTACTGTATACGACAAAGAGAAGATATCTCTAGGGCAGAAAATTGAGGAAACCCTCCATTGGCAGTCGGGTATGAAAGGGGAGAAGGGGTCAAGAGATCGCTTCTTGAGTATCACATTAATTCATACGATGTATTTACAGAGCCAAGAACCCCCTCAATACGGACAAAACTTCTTCAATTTCATCTACAAAACACCACACAGCCACCGGCATGACATTTCTCTGTGCTACAAGACAAGCGATATGCAGCACTTGGCGATCGACTTTCCCGCTGACACACTCAACAAGACGAAGTACTTGCGGGAGCACCTCCTGTACAGCGTGACGAAGGCGCTGGCGGAGGCGGGGCAGGTGTCCCCTCTGAGGATCAACAGACCACAGGTTCGAGACAGGTGTCGCCTCTGTGGATCAACAGATGATAGGTACGGTCAAGTGTCACCTCTGAGGATCAACATACAAAAGGTAAGGGACAGGTGTCGTCTTTGAGGATCAACAGAACACTGGTGTGGGACAGGTGTCGCCTATGAGGATCAACCGACCACAGGTCCGGTACAGGTGCCGCCTCTGAGGATCAAATAAACTCCAGGTACGGGTGAGGTGATGCCTCTGAGGATCAACAGACCCCAGGTGCGGGACAGGTGTTGCCTCTGAGGAGCAAACAGACTGCAAGTACGGGAGAGGTGACGCTTCTGAGGATCACAGACCACATGTAAGGGACAGGTGTGTCATTTTTGAAGATCAACAAATCCCTGGTGTGGGACAGGTGTCGCCTCCGAGGATCAACAGACCACAGATACGAGACAAGTGTCTCCGCTAAGGATCAACAAACTCCAGGTACGGGATAGGTGCTGCCTCTGAGGATCAAGCAGGTCATAGGTACGGGTAAGTGTCGCCTCTTTTGATCAAAAGATCACATGTGCAACCCAGGTGTCGCGTCTGAGGATCAAGCAGAACACAGGTACGGGGCAAGTGTCGCCCCTGAGGATCAACAGGCAACAAACACTAGACAGGTGTCGCCAATAGGAAACACCAGACCTAGAGAATCGGTGTCGCCTTAGAATCGACATACCACTTGTACGGGAGAGGTGTTGCCACTGAAGACCAACAGACCATAAGCAAGGGACAGGTGTCATCTCTGAGGACCATCAGACCGGATTTACGGGACAGATGATGCCACTGAGGTTCAACAGACCACAGGTATGAGACTGGTGTCGCCTAAGAATCAACAGACCACAAGTAAGGTACAGGTCTCGCCACTGAGGAGGGACAGACCACAGATACGAGACAGATGTTGCCACTAAGGTTCAACAGATCACAGGTGCAAGGGAGATGTTGAATTAGAAGATTAACAGACCACTTGGGCGAGGCAAAGGTTGCCCCTGGGAATCTACTGGCAATAGTTATTGGTCAAGTGTCGCCTCTGAGGATCAACAGAACACAGGTATGGAACTAATATCGTCGCTGAGGTTCACTCGTACGTGGCGTGATACTGTGTTCATTCGACAGTAGACAGTTGTGTACGAAACTTTGATGGAGTAAACACGATCCACAACGTTAAACAAACCAGCCGCTCCATCAAAAACCGGAAAATCGACAAATTCGTATTTTTGCTGAACAACTTTTTCAACATATCCTAAAGTTGTCAATCCATGTTGGTAAATGTTGATTTTTCCGATTACTGTTCATGATGGGGTTACATTTTATTGTATTTTGAGGGAGAAAAAATATTTGTTTGTCAACATAACATCACTATCGATCTCTATATCATTTATATACATTCATGTGATACGTGTCTGACTCTTTGTTCCTCGAAGCTGGTCGAATCCCACAAGGCGGTGTCGGTGGTGTTCACGGTGCTCCAGCTGCAGAGCGTGGTCGGCAACAGCGCCACTCAGATGATCCAGGCCGACCTGTCCTCGGCAGTAGCGTCCATCACCAAAGCAGTGGATGAGGGACGACTCGTGGCCATGGTCATCCTAAACGACGAGGATAACATTGTAAGTAGGAGGCGATGAGAGACGAATCGACGTCACTGTCCTCCTACCCGGTGAGGAGAACACTGTAAGGGGTAGACGATGAGGATGACTCAAGGCCTCTATCATTCAAGCTGTCGAGAAGAACTTGTAAGTGGGAAGCGATGACAGACGACTCGAAGCCTCTTTTATTATGCCCGGCAAAGAGTGATTGGGTGAGAAAAGGTGACGATGCTGTGCTGAGGATCAACAGAACGCAGGTGAGGACATCTGTTGTAAGTGAAAGGGGACGATACTTTACCTGCATGGTAAAATAATCTGCTGTTAGTGAGAAGAGACAATACTTTGCCTCTAGATCTAGAATTGTAGAAGTAATAGTAGGCCTGGGACGGGTGAAAGAGTCCATTATAGCAGTACTCCAGAATTGAATTTGCCATACAACTAGCCCAGCCTAGATTAGGTGTCCATCGTTTACATGCTGCCTGATGCTGAAGGCTCCAACGGAGGTTGTTACCACCTTGGCGGTAGAGTTCTAACGACACGTTTCCTATGTCAGGGTGTGGATTAGTCTCCCAGTGTTTGCCGAGGTGATTTTTAAAGGTATTTACGTTGTTACTGTTAACCACATCATGTGGTAGACGGTTCCAAATTGCTTGTATCTTGATTGGAAAAAAATTCTCGGCCACTGATGTTCTGAATGGTTTTAGCTGCAGTTTTTGTCCATTATTTCTGTTCTTTGGGTTATAATCTCGGGCAAAGAGGCCCTCAGGGCTAGCTCTAGTAAACCCGTTAAGGTATTTGAAGGTTCATATTAACCGACCTCTAAGTCGTCTTGTTTCAAGTGATATCAGTTTAAGTTCGTCGAGTTTTGTGGATATGTTTCATTCCTCAGTTCCGAAATCTTTTTTGCTTCTCGACGCTGAACACGTTCCATTTTGTTAATATCACCTCTTAGGGGAGGGGACCAAAATTGCACTGCAAATTCCATTTGAGGCCTGACGAGTGAAGTATATAATGGGAGCACGATGTCCCTGGACTTGTAGTGGAAGTTTCTGGATAAGACGCCAAGTACTCTATTGCCTTTGTTGTAGTTAGCTTCCACTGTTTTTTTTCCATTTTAGATCTTTGACGATTAACATTCCAAGGTCTCGTTGTTGTTCGAGTTCGGTCACATGCTGGTCTGCCATTACACAAGCAGAATTTCGATTTTGTGATCCGATGTGCATAACAGTGCACTTTTCATTGTTAATTTTCATTTGCCACCGATCAGACCAGTCCACTAGTTTACTAAGATCCCTATGAGTAGTAATGCAATCATGCTCACAGTCCGCTTTGTGGCAGAGTTTAGTGTCATCAGCCAATTTTGATAAGTTGCTAACTATGTCAGTGTCGAGGTCATGTACATAGATTATAAAGCGAAGGGACTCACTAACACTGACCTGGGATACTCCTGATGTTACCGTAGCCCACTCACTTTTTCCTCGTCTGACACAGACTCGTTACGTCCGGCCCGGAGCAAATTTCGGAGACACCTGGCCACGTTTCTAGTAATGCCAAGCGCCTCCACTTTTCTCAGTAGGCGTTCATGGGGGGTCCTCATTAAACGCTTTTTGGAAGTCAAGATAAATATGGTCAACAGCTTTGATTTTGTCGTAAATCTCGGTGACCTGATTGAAAACGTCCAGGAGATTGGTAAGACAGCTAAGTTGGGTTCTGAAGCCGTTTTTTGCTAAAGTGGTTTCTCTCTAAGTGGCATGTTATACTTGTTTTTATGAATCAAGTATAATATTGGTGTATATTTCCTGGCTCTTGCTTACTACTCTTCTTGAATATGGCGGTGATACTTGCTGTTTTCCATTCTTCTGGAACAATTCCAGCAGTCATAGACCTGTTAAAGACCTCTGTCAGTGGACCACTTACGATTTCGTAGAGGTTTCGTAATATTCACGGATGCAAGTCATCTGGTCCTGTTGATTTGTATATATTTAGTTTGCTGAGTTGTTTCTCTACTCCGCTAAGGTGGAAGTGAATATTTTCCTTATGCTACACATTTCCTGGTTGTTCAACTTTTGGGATATTATTAATAGTCTCACATTTGTCGACTGTTACAAAGTATTCGTTAAGTATCATATACATGTCTACATAGAATGATTTTAGATCACCTGTACTATTTCGTAGAGTTCCAATGCTGCCACGAACAACACGTATCTCGTTCACATATGCATATAAACCTTCGGGCTTGCGTTTGAAAGCTTAGGCAACTTTTTTTCTTGTTTCTCTTGCCGCTTCTGACCACCCTCTTCACACTTCTACCAGCCAGCTCATGCGCTTGTTTTTACTATGGTGTCGAATTAGTTGTGGCCTTGGTACAAGGTGAGTACGCGAGCAATTACTTCTTGGACATCATTATTCAGCCAAGAGGGATTGTTTATTAATTTTGTACTTTTATCGACGGAATGTATCACTTGTTTGCTTGCACCACCCTATCTCTAAGCTTCTCAAAGCATTCATCAGCGATCCTGCCAGAATTGGTACCCGAAGTCATTTTTTTGCGATTTCGTCCTTCAAGCTGTCAAAATTCGCTCATCGAACGTTTTAGTTATACCTTGCATGCTTCCCGTTTTGTTCGGTTTGCTGTGATTTGGAATTCAATAGTATCGTGATCGACTAATTTTTATTTAACTGTTACTAGCTTTAGCGGTTGTTCTTCAGTCAATCGAAGATGTTTTGCTGGTTCTTCCACGTACTGTTTTAGGTTGATATCATTGACGAGTCGTATCAACCTGCCACCCCATAATTCAGCTTCCAGTGTTGTTAAATTGGTGCCCGGTAGGTTGAAGTCCCCACTAAGATACTCTCATGGGATGAAATAAATAATATTGCCCAATCCGTCAAAGGGAACGTCTTCTTCCCATATTGTTCACCTTGTATCTCGGTACTCTAATACAATTTTCAGTATTATCCCTTCAGAGAACATAATGTCGACCTGGATATTATCCTTTCAGAGGACATCGTGTCGACCTGAAAGTGAGAGGGGAAAGAATGGAGAACTAAAAGAAATTGAAGAAGATTTTTAAAATATGACAGGGTGACGTCCTGTATATGCTAGGGAGGAACGGGAGACACTTAGATGGTCTTGAAGTGTGCAAGTAATGTGTGTGGCAATTGTCATGATGGGCCAATGCAGAAGCTTGAGTTGCGAAAGGCGAGGCGAAGAGGTCAGAGAGGCAGTGTCGATGAAGGGAAGAGCTTTTGAGGAATGGTCACAAAAGAAAACTGCGGGGAATAGAAGTCAGGCGATGCGCGCTGCGAGGAGAGCCTGGACGGATGCAGACGGAAAGAGGGAATGAAGTAACGAGAAAACTTTCAACAACAAGAAGTCGTTTCTGAAAACTGCAATGAGCAGTATGTGAATTCGTGACAAGTAAGTGAATTGTTTAGGATACAACTCAAATTTTTCATGTCCTATGCCTAAACATCTCACCAGCGCGAACAATCTTTGTCAGCGTGTGGACTCGATGGAAATCTACAACGAACTCTACTCATGCCCAAGATCGCTTTGCAACCAAGCACCTTATTTGACCAAAAAAACACAGGCTACTACTCGGTCAGTCTTCTGCTCGGTCCTTCCCTCGCGAACCCTCTCGCGGACGCTCCTGCGGACGTTCACAATCCAGGACCCCAGGCAGACACAAAGACATGACCATCATAACATTTCCAACAAACTACGAGACCACTTCAGAGCGTCAAGGTCTGAAGTGGTCGCTTACGGTGGAGTGGCCTTCCGCGGACCCACCAGAACGTACCTTACCCTGGCCACAGAACTCCAATCAATCGCTGTGACGATAAGCATTGCATGTCCTATAACAGCGGCATCTACCTTATCGTCACGAATTCACAGACTGTCGAAAGCATTGATGACCGAACCGTTTCACCATTTGTTCTCTCATGCACTTCTCCATAGAAACTTTTAACAGCTGCCACGAAATGTGACGAAGCGAAGAACAGACCCTTTCGTAATGATAATTGCTAGCATCAAAGATTTCCTCAACTTGGTTCTTCTCAATAGCTTGCAAGTAATGTGAATCGCCCCAGAAGCTCCCCAACACTGGCGTCCCAACTTGCTTGGGGAGTTTGGCCTTTCCCAAATGAGTGACATATCCTTTCTTTCAAATTTGTGGAGTTTTGCCTTTCGACAGTCATCATATCTCTTCTTTCAAATCAACCAAACACGAACTTCGGTTCCATAATGAATAAACAGGTGGCCAAAATACTCAACGCATTCTGCGTGGCACGATGTGAACGATATCCCCGATGATGTGTATGAACATGTCCTCGTCTAGCATCCATACGATAAATTTTGGAGTAAATCCTTCTCATGTATCCCCTTCATTCCGCCTCAAAGTATTTTTCTAAGCTGTAGGTGGTGCCGAGAGATACTATAATTGCAGCAATCTATCTCGCGCAGCTCGCACGGTTCCGTATAAATGTAACTGCAAGGCAAAAGGCATCCGCGAATTCCGTAAACTAAACCTAGACTACAAATGAGAAAGCTGGACCCAATTGGACAGCACTATCAACCTGAACAGTCCCCTCAACCAAATATGGGAGAAAAATCAGACTCGTACAATGACGCCCCGAGCAACGTATCCGCATCTTGTCAGAAGCAGGTACCATTGATTTATTCTTCCTATGAGAGAATAGCTGACAAACTTTGCTAAACTTTCAGCCAGCTACTCAAACCCACAAATTTCACAGTTGCTCTTCCTTTTCGGCAAGACCCGAGACTTACGACAGGCCTTCGTTCGAGGGGAGCGGGTTTTCATTCTTTTGACGTTGATAAACATGTTACGGTATCTGGCAATACGACATCGTAAAAGATCTTCACCGCAAGAGTCTGGAAGGCCTACTACCACGTTTTATCCATAATTTTTTTTTAGGATTTTACCTCCAAGGTCAAGGTCGGTGACACTGTCTTCATCTTCCCCCTCAGGGGAGCGTCCTCAGTGTCACTCTTTTGAGCCTTGAATCAGATTAGAGTGACAGGGCTCTGGAGCGTGCCAGAGTCAGTGATTCCTCCTTGATATCGATCAGCTAGCTGACATCCTCCCCGGAACAAGAGACTGATCTTTCACTATGCGTGAATGAGCTAAATATGAGCTACAGACACTTTTATTCTTCTCGTTATCAATTCAACCCGAGCTTTAATAGGGGTTTGAAGAAGTTAGGAACTTTGCTCGCTTAATTGGCTTCCGATTTTCGTAATTTAAAACTAAACCATGCCTGTCACTCTCGTTCCCAGTCCACACCTGAAAACAGCCCTAACTCTGCCCAACACCCCCCTTGTTACGAAGATTCCACCATAGGGGGGGGGACCCTAAACTCACGTGTCGATCTTACCTTACAACCCAGTAGACTCGCTGCAGAATGAAAACGGGTTTTATCCCCTCTGTAAAATTCATTGAAATGAGGTGCCGAAAAGACACTTGCATGATATTGTACTAAAGATTAAAATGTTCATGTCCTGTCTTTGGTGCTGTTATATACAATTTAGCAACCAAAACAAATCCCGCAAACAACAAATCCCACAAACAAATCCCGCAAACAACTCTATGCCATCAACTTCCATATAACATCTCATTTTAATTATGTGAGGTAGCAGAGCGGACAAAAAATGCTGTCAAACAAGCCCTCAGTTGGAGAAGGGAAAACCAAACCTTCAAACTGGAGAGAAAAAATATTAATCAACTGCATGCTTGTGCACAGGACACACATGGATAACTCTCAACAGTCTAACGGACGCAGACATTTGTCCGTTTGTACCTCCATGTTCTTTGAAGCACCAAGCGGTAATCAGCGAGAAACACCAACTGAAGGAGTGCAACGCATTCGTGGCAGCGCTACGAGCTATCTCAAAACCCTTTCACTCTAAACAGCCAAATCAGTGACCTCAATTACCAAAAAACACCAATCGCTCCCGGTAAACATATCGGTATATTTAAAGCAGTCTAAATGTTATATAATACATATACAGATACAGACACTAGGCCGCATCCCCCAGAAAGGGGGGTGGCCGACGGCAAGGCGCACCTCACACCCTCATACGCTCACACTCACACAACTTACCCCTTTTGTGCTAAAGGGTCCGGCCGGTAGCCCCTCAACTTACACTCTGGGTCCCGAATGCACCGAGGAACCGTCATCAGCAGCAGGGCCCGACAGTTTTCACTGGTTTACCCCCGTACCGTCATAATGGCCGACCT
>SDVV010007876.1:0-17510 GCA_016164225.1 Gammarus roeselii | reverse complement strand
TAAGCTAAGGCTAGTTTAACCCCCCGCCATGTAAGCTATGGCTAGTTTGACCCCCTGTCATGTAAGCTAAGGCTAGTTTAACCCCCTGTCATGTAAGCAAAGGCTAGTTTAACCCCCTGTCATGTAAGCTATGGCTAGTTTGACCCCCTGCCATGTAAGCTAAGGCTAGTTTAACCCCCTGCCATGAAAGCTATTCTGCTGTAACTGGAAGCGGATTAACCGGAACACTCTTAATGCTCCATTCTCGTATCTATGCTACCATCATCTGCGGCATAATATTACTTCCTAAATAAAATGCACTAGGACTGATAGTTCAAGGTCGCGACATGAGGATCCTATGTAATTGCAAAAAAATGTTCCGTTGTTAAAAGATTTTCTGAGAACAAGAATGAATTATTTACTTTGTTACCATAATTGTGTCTATGAATTGTGTAAAAGGATTTTGGTAAACGTATCTTAAATATATACTCCAGCACTAAATAGTATGAAGTTTTAGTTTTGATTATAAATACAAATATAGAACATTTCATTATATTCTAATTTTTTCTTGTTTAAGATGAAAGTTGACACACTTATGTCGTAAATTCGTTAGTTTCTCATTACGTTGATCTTCAATTGAATTTCGAGGACCTCAAAGCATCAATCGCCAACCCATCAACTCTTCTACGGCTTTGACCCTACCATGTACGAACCATTAGAACCCCAACGAAGGCATTCACGGACAACCTGCTCCCAGACACTGCATGGGGGTTGTTCGAATGAGTACCGTGAAATCAGTTGCTTGTGATTGTAGGGTATATATTGATAGGCAAATCAATCTCTTTAAAGAATATCCTCCACTGTGTGAGGGATGCATCTGATACATTCCTTCTTTTCTTTTGGCCTTCTTAGTTTATGGTCATAATCAATGTCATTTAGTAATCATCTCTTTCTGTTGGTCAATTATGTTACTTGTCTGAACAGTTCATTACGCCAACTTGTATGTAGGATACGAAGATTAACAGTATTGCGTAAAGAACGATATCCAGCAGTGTAAATGGTGTCCCAAAAATTCTACTGAATAGATTTATTTATTTAAATTCAATTTACGTGCTTACACAAGGAACAGGAACCGCCTTTAGCAATTAATTGGGTTGTGTTAATAAGATCCTTTGAGATGCACCCCCTTTTTTAATAACGGCCACTTCTATACTGACTGCCACTGACGGCTTGTGCGCGCTCTGTCCCACGTTAATGTTCGCTGTAACAAGACTGCGGTGCAATTATTTACTCCCACAAGTAGCTGGTAATGGCTATGTGACGTCATCGCGATTGCACCTATTCTCTCGTATGTTAACCGCTGACTGTACTCGTTTCCATAGCAAAGGCAAAGTCATCTTTGGTAGAAAGTAATTGAGTTTTGCGTCGAGTGTACATGACAACTTGGTAAGGTCTTAGGCCTGTTATCATTATACAGAAGTTTAAGGTTGGTTCTCAATCGATCAATCGGCTCAGGGAACACACGCTCCAGACCAGTCGGTATCTGGCGTGACATGTACAGTTGCCGATGAGCGTTACGCACGGGTACTTTCTATGTTGTTATATCGATAAATAACCCGCGTTGGAAACGTTTCATTCTTCGTATTTCACTTTGTTATGTAGTTGGTAAAGACGCACTAATGACTTATCACAAAATAGGTGAATTAGCATTCAACTATGGGTTGTACAAAGTTATCGGCCAGGTTTTTTATACAAACTGTATATCTACAGGTTCTGCTATTATTATCCAACATGGGTAGTTAAACCCTCCTACCACATGTTGACCATAGATAACCGACTTCTACACCGTATATCTATCCACCAAATCTGATTTCAACCCCTTCTATTCATGATAGTGTTTAGATACACACGAAGGTAAGCACTGGCCAATGAACTTCCCTCCCCGGCTGTTCTCAGATCACTCCTATAGAACACCACTCAATATCCTCTCCGGACGGCCTCCCGCCCAACACTAATGGCCATTGACGACCGGTGCCGCTACAGCTGGTCGCGGTGGCCGAGGTGGTGAGGTCGGTGATGGTGGGGCTGTTCTACTTATCACTGTTCCTGCTATGAAGATAGGGATTGTCAATAACTGCATTTGGGATAGCATCGCAGCCTGAACCAAATGTTGCTGGGGTAAGTGCCTCGTAGTCTGGATATAGCTAAAATTAACGCGGGCCTGAGCAGGACCCCGCCATATGTGGGTGTATAGAAACTGCCTCTATTAGAAAATATGGGGTTGGTGTTGGAAACTAAGCTAATCGACTTTTTATTATCGTCTCTACTAGTGCATTAGTCACTTCTATCGTCCCTACTAGAGCATTAGTCGCTCATATCGTCCCTACTAGAGCATTAGTCACTTCTATCGTCCCTACTAGTGCATTAGTCACTTCTATTGTCTCTACTAGAGCATTAGTCACTTCTATCGTCCCTACTAGTGCATTAGTGACTTCTATTGTCTCTACTAGAGCATTAGTCACTTCTATCGTCCCTACTAGTGCATTAGTCACTTCTATTGTCTCTACTAGAGCATTAGTCACTTCTATCGTCCCTACTAGCGCATTAGTCACTTCTATTGTCTCTACTAGAGCATTAGTCACTTTTATCATCCCTACTGGTGCATTAGTCACTTTTATCGTCCCTACTGGTGCAGTAATCGCTTCTATCGTCCCTACTAGAGCAGTAGTCGCTCATATCGTCCCTACTAGTGCATTAGTCGCTTCTATCGTCCCTACTAGTGCAATAGTCGCCTCTATCATCCCTACTAGTGTAGTAGTAGTTTCTATCGTCCCTACTAGTGCATTAGTTGCTTCTATCGTTCCTTTTAGTGCATTAGTCGCGTCAATCGTCCCTACTAGAGCAGTAGCCGCTTCTATCGTCCTTAAATTTGGAGTTATGTCATGTCAGAGGAAACAAAGGCTTTTAATTTATGATCAATTATCGCAAGATTTGCTCCAAAAAAGGCATGTACAGTTACCGCAGATTAAAGTACAAAAGAGGCAATCAACCGGCATTTTTAAATTTTGAGATTAGCTCGGACATCTGTAAGAAATGTGTTAGTAGGTGAGCGTCTCTGCGCCATGCTGCAACAGGGTCATTTCTGGATCTGTACTACAGGAGAGAAAGAGGACGGTTAGTTCATTCAAAATGTACAGATGGGTCAATTTAAAGGTGCGATTTCGGAGGGGCAGGTGCATTAAGTGCACTATTTTATCATTTTAAGATGAGATGTCAGAAGGACATCGTTAAGATCTTTATATGTATATAAATTTCAACTGAGGTGCCTGAGGGGCTTCATGTATTTAAAGTGAGATGCCAGAGGGACATCTCCAAAAGACGTAACCGGTGCTGGTATTACAATTTATTATAAATATTTTTTTCGTTTATTTTTCCCTCCTGACACGAAGGGGAGAAGAAAAAAAAGAGAATAGCATCGTGTCGACAGTGTCTTTTCATAGGAAGGTGCTCACTGATTCAACAGATGGATGTTTTTTAACCCAATTTCTCTCCTTCGTTTTCTGTTCCGACATGGATGTTAGAAAAGTAAGGATAAAATACCATTGCGTCGGCAATGTCTCTCCGTAGGAGAATACTCATTGCCTAACAATGGATGATATCTGTCTGATCTACGTCGTACCGTAGAGTTGAGCAAGCTCTCATCATGGTGCGGTTTCGATTTTTGCATATCATGGGGTGTGGGGTGTCATCAGTAAGCGTCGCTGGGTCACCGGCAGACTTCACCCGTGCATCTTTGTTCAATATACGTCGTACCTTGTTGAGCAACGCTCTCCTCCTGGTGCGGTTTGATTTTCACATAGCATGCGGTGTGGGGGTGAGCCGTCGATGCGGTGTCTCAGCAAGCACCGTAATTGTTATCTATCTTTATCCATTTTTCTCTTCTCTTTTCTCTCCCGCAGGGAGGATAGAAAAGTGAAAGAAAAATACCATTGGGTAGTCAAGGTCTTTCTATAAAAAAATACTCATTGACTCAACAATAAATGATATCTGTAGGATCTTCGTCGTACCGTAGAGTTGAGCAAAGCTCTCGTGCTGGTGTGGTTTCAATTTACGAATATCATGGGGTGTGGGGGTGAGTCGCCGGCAGACTTCACCTTCACTAGTTTGCAATTTTGGCTATCTCTCCCCGTTTTTCTCCTTTTTTTCCTCTCCCACAGGGAGGGTAGAAAAGTAAAAAGAAAAATGCCATTGTGTCGACAAGATTCCTCCGTAGGAATATATTCGTTGCCTTCATCAATGGATGATACCCGTTGAATCTAGACCGGATCAGAGTTGAGCAGGAGTTTTCTTCTTGGTGCTGGTTTGATTTACGTATATCATGAGGTGTGGTGGTGAATGCTGGCACCGTAACACATAGGAATAATAAATAAAAAAGTAAAAATATATTGTATCCCTCCAAGTCTTCCTTGTTGCATTGAGTTGAGCAAACCCTCCTCATAGGCGGTGTCGATTCTCAGAGTACCTTAGTCCCTGCATCTGCTTGTCCCGTTAGGACCACGGACGGCCTCGTAGGCTAGTGGGATGGGTGAATGTGAGTACCGTTACGGGTTCACACCCAGTACCGGTGGCCCAGGCGTGGGCTTAGGGGTGGATGAGAGTCGCCGTAACACCTCTCACCCGGTTCGACAGCTCCTGGTAAATCGCGTCGTTCTCAGGTTAAACGAGTTACGTAGCCCAGTGCTTGTCAGGCTCGTTTTTGAACGCATTCACGGATTCAGAGCCAACTACCGCAGCCGGTAAGTTGTTCCAGACCCGGGAGATTGCGATCGGGAAAAAATATTGCGCTTTAGTTGTAGCAGAGCGTTTTCCACAAGTTTTGCCCCGTTGTTTTAGGCACGAATGTTGTGGTCCCTGTCGAAGAGGTTGACAGGACTCACGTTATTGAATCCCTTCAGGTATTTGAAGGTTTCAATGAGCTGGCCCCTCAACCTTCGTTGTTCATGGGTGATGAGGCCAAGCTCTTTAAGCCTATCCTCGTAGCTGTGGTGGCGTAGCTGCGAGATGAGCTTAGTTGCACGATGCTGGATTCGTTCTAGTTTGGCTATGTCCCCCCTCATGTGTGGAGACCAGAATTGGACTGCATGCTCGGGGTGGGGACAGACGAGGGACGTGTACAACGGCAGTACAATGTCCTTCGTTTTGCAGAGGAAGTTACGGCAGATGTAACCAAGCTCACGGTTAGTTATCTTGTAACTTTCTTCGATTTGCGCGTTCCATTGCATATCTTTCGAGGTAAGGACACCCAAGTCTCTCTGCTGGTCAACAGTTGCAATATCGCTTCCTGCCATCGTGTGGTTGAAGTTATATAGATGAGGAAGAGGATAGGACCCAGGAAACTGCCCTGGAGCACCCCAAAGGTAACAGGGGCCCACTCGGACAAAGCCCAGCCGATGCTGACTCTTTTCTTGCGTTCTGTTAGCCACGCGCTCAGCCAGCAAAGTACGTTGCCACCAATGCCGAGCTCAGAGACTTTGTGTAACAGTCTCCTGTGCGGCACCTTGTCAAATGCTTTTTAGAAGTCTAGGCTGTCGTACACGTTCATCACCTCATTGAAGAAGTCCAGCTGATTCATCAGGCAACTCCTCTTACGTCGGAAGCCGTGTTGAGTGTCATGAATGAGTCCGCTGTCTTCCAGATGATCGACGAGATGATTTCGTATCAATCGATCGATGGTTTTGCACACGATCGACGTCAAGCTGATCGGTCGATAGTTGCTGGGCGATTGTCGGTCACCTTTCTTGAAGATTGCCGTGACATTGGCAACTCTCCAGTCTTCGGAGACCTCGCTACTCGTCCTCGATAAGTTGAAGATGTGGGTTAAGGAATCCGCCAATTGTTCTCGAGTTTCTTTGAAAACTCTTAGGTGGTGTCCATCGGGACAGATTGATTTGTAAATGTCCAGTTCCTCAAGTTGTTTGGCAACTTGAGGCTGACTTCCCCAGCGTAAACAGTATCTCGTTCGTAGTCGGGGCCCTCAACTGTAAACACTAAACAGAAGAAACTATTCAGGACACTGGGCATGCCTCCTGTGACGTTCTGAGGACACCATCTTCATTCATTTAGCGGACCATCTGAGTCCTTAGCAATTCTACGTTCGTTGACGTAGCGATAGAAATCCTGTGGCTTCTCTTTGGCGTAATCCACAATATTTTTCCCTTTCGTGCGCTTAGAGGATTGGATTAGTCTAGTGGCTGTCCTACACGCCAGGCGGTACAGTTCTGCCGCCTGTTCGGTGTTATCCCTCAGTCCTTGCGCATTTAGTTGATCGCGTAGATTCAAGGCTCTTGCAACTTCGACGTTCCACCAAGGGGGCCTGATTCTTTGAGCAGGATCAATTGTCCTCAAGGGAATACATCGGTCGCTGGCCTTGCGAACTCTCTCATTGAGGATACAGCAGCAAGCGTCAACCGTACCTTCTTCAAGTTGCTCGATCAAGTTAAGCGCACTTAGTTGTTCTCTCATCCCCTGTAAGTCTGCTCGCGCGAAATTGGGGCGACGTACAGCTCCGTGGGGGACTGGATGGGGCACTTTGATGGTGAATTCCACCGCGTTGTGGTCAGCACCTCCCAGTTTGTTGCCAACTAGGATGTTGCCGACCAAGCGCTCCTCAGTTGACATAGCTAGGTCCAGTATGTTGTTCCCCAAGGGTTGGTTCACGAACATACTAGGTCATGCCATTTTTGGCGACAAAATCAGTTAGTTTATTGCCTGAACCTGTGAAGTTAGGCTCACACAGTCAATATAAGGGAGATTGAAGTCACCCGAGATGATAGTCTCGTGATTATTTGAGACTATTTCTTCCAGCTTCTCATAGAGCTGGACATCTTGTTTTGCAAGGGTGTGGCTGTTGCGTTACACCAATGCCATCTTTAATGTGGCATAGGCCACTTTGATTTCTGCGTTGAGTATTTCGCAAGAAACTGTGGCCAGCGTTGCTCTAAAAAATGGATGCAGTATCTCCTTTATGTACCGCACGGACCCAGCCCCTCGTGTACTAGGGGGGAGGGGTTGTCCACGCCGAACATTTTGTAGCCTGGTAGAATTATCTCTGATGCCAAGTTTCTACTCTGGAGATCGAGCCATGTTTCGTTTATGCCAATGACATCAAACGAGTACAGGGTCGCCGGTTCCCTCAGTTCGTCGAACTTAGGGACATATGACTGAGTGTTACATAAGAAGACCTTTAAACGGTTCGTGTCTCTGTCTTCGACATTTTCATCATTGGGGGGGGGGGGGGGGGGGGGGTTCGAACTGGCGGCTGTGGACCAGGATCTTGACCATCCTTAGAATTGCCTTCTTGTGAGCCCAGTAACGCATCTACCATGCCCGCAGCTTCTTCCTCTTGGAGTGACTGATTGGTCATCGCTCCCGTCCGGGAATCTGCTGCGGGCATGGGGCCCTCTAGGACGGGTTCCCTGCGGCCAAAACTGGACCGTTTAAAGCACGCTGGACCCCTAACTTCTGGGCATAGGGTTTCTTAGCGCTTATAGGGAGCAGTCGGCCAAGTCGGGCATTTTCTACATCATTCAGGTGTATGCCGTCTCTTAGGAACAGATCGGGCTTCTCCAGAAAGTCATCAAACAAGTTGATGAAGAATACTCCATCGGACTTGCAAATGATCTCGAGGGCTCTATTTGTGTAGGTTAACTTACTATACAGTTCGTCATTATCATTCATTTGCGGTAAGATGGATGTGATGGTCACTCGATCCGTTTTTGCCTTGAGGTTAGAAATCAGCTGCCTATAGTTGGCTAGCAGATCTCCCGACCTTGTTCTTCTAAGATCATTGTTGCCTACATGGCAGATGATGACTGTCTCCCGGCTGGAAACTACAACTTCTTCAAGGGCGCTTCTGATCTTCTCAATCGTGGCACCGGGCTTGCAAATAATCCGCCTCTTTGCCAATGAGCAAATTCAACCGCCTGGTGTCGGATGATAGAGTCAGCTAGGACAAGTGTCTCAATTTCGCCGTCCAGGTCCGTGAACCTCCACAAAAGTGTTCTGTGATGGCATCACAAGCGCGGGCCGGTTCACAAAGGTGAACCGGTTCTGGACCTGCTGAAATCCATCCGAATCTACTCCGCCCCGTCGAGGTTGGGTGCGGTTTCGATCCGCGGATATCTTGGTCCGAGGTATCGACTTAGTTCCGGTTTTCAGTCTCCGGGCAGCCGATCACCACTTGGCCTGGCGGGAAGTAGGTACCCCGGGCTTGGGTATAGGGGTGGAAGCATATTGCAAGCTCACATCCAGCACCGGCAGCCCTGATAAGGGCTTAGTGGTGGATGCGTGCTGCCGTTGCAGACTCTTACCCAGAACGTCACGGTAGGAAGTCAGAGCAAGACCTCCAAGACTCCCCCGCGATCGAACTGGGTCCCTTCGGTCATTCCTCTCCCGGGATGCCTCTCCGTCCAGCTGTAAAGCATGGACCGTCAAATCGTTAACATTTACTAGTTTATTCGGCTGATCCGCCAGGCCCTTACAAGCCTTCTCCATATCAGAACGTAAGTTCTTACTAAGGTCTGCTGCAAAACTATCTAGATCACGCTTACTAACATGGTCCTCTTGGACCTTACGTACCTCGTCTCTTAGTAGAGTAAAGAAATACGAGGACCGTTTTCTAGAGTCACTTTTGGGTGGGTTAGGGACGGGGGTCACCGGCGCAATGCGTGCAACCTTGATATAGGGAATATACCAACAATAACGTTGGGAGAAATGTATGTGGACAGTGAAATCATCATTGGAAAAACTTCAGTCCTCGCCAAGATACGATATTCCGCCGACGCAGGATCGTATTCCGGCGACGCAGAATCGTATCTTGGCGAGGACTGAAGATTTTCCAATGATGATTTCACTGTCCAGATGCAACCTTGAGTCAGTCGGGCGGGTAGGAATCGGTTTGACGAGAGAATCAGCTAACGGGTTACTCATTCGGATAGATGGATAGCTTATATATGTTAATAGTTTGTTAATTAGTTATATATTTTTATTTACACATAGGTATTAGCATTTCAATGCTTGGGTATACAGTATTGCAACTTCGTTGCATGTCATGTTGCACATATGCATTTTCAATGCTGCTCCTCTGAATGTTTAGGATATTGATAACATTCATTTATACGATAATTTTATTGATATTAAATCGAATAGTTACAGAAGAATTTAAATTCAGTATTAAACGTTAAATCCGTTAATGCGCAAACTAGGCAAGTTTGCGCGTATCTGTTTTTTGATACGTATTTTTTTCATGCATGTTTGCTATGTTTGAGTGTCTGTATTATTATTTTTTTATGTCTGGATTATGTTTCTATATATTTTTCTGAACATATATGTTTGTATTGTTATCTAGTTGGGGTATAATTGACTCATTCGGAGGTTGTTTGGAGGGGACTCTTAGCGGTTGGACGCTTGGCACCAGCCTGATATTAAATTTAGGCAATGTTCTGTGTATTTTCTATAGTCGTTTATTTCATATGTATAAAATATTTATAGGTAGTTGGCGAGTTGATGTTTGTATTTTTGGTTGAAGCAGCAGCTCCGTTACGAAAATCTATTTACCCCATAACGCATTATCCAGTTTTGAACCAGATATATCGGTGTTCGATTGACGCGGTGTTAAAATAGCGAAGTACCGGAATGATATGGATTTATTGTAAGTTATTATGTTGTGTTATGTATACTTATTGATGATCGGTTGATATATGTTGAATTTGTAGTGTTTTGGGGAATTTCGAATCGTTATCTCATACAGTTATGGGAATTTCTAGGATATTTTAGGTTTGCATCGTCCATGTAGTACACTATTTCAGGCGTAATTGGTAGGTTATTGCATCATTTTGATATTTGATAAGTATATACAACATTCTGTTACGATTATACCGTGGTTACTATAGCTAAAGAAATGTTAATTTAACTCTATTTTGGACTGAGTTGGAGAGTGATTTTATCAGATTTTGTATATACTATAGCGAGTTCGTGTCGAAGTATTCCACACCATTTACTATGGGTTTCAGCGTATGTTGCTCGCATGTCCTGGTATCTTATTCACGTCAGTTGTTTGGCTGGTTACATGCTTTTTTCCTCGTTCGTCACGGTTTTTAATGTATGTTTTGGGTATGGTAGAGAATTGATCTATTTGCTTCGTTATAACTCGCGAGTTGTATTACGTGTCTTTCAGTTTTGTATGTTCTCTGTACAGTTTACATCATCGATGCAAGATATTGGGTATTTTATACAATATCGTAATATTAGGATATATTACGTTTGTATCTACAATGAAGAACATTATTTAAGGTATAATTAGGTTACATGTTGCTTATTTTTAGTGTTTAATATATCTTTTTACATCCTGGTACAATGTTTGACATGGTTATTATGAATATAGAAGATCCCATTTGTTACAAATTCGGTTTTGCTGTTTGGTTATTGTATGTTTAATATAGGCCCATTCTTCAATATTTAGGATGAGTTAGAGGTGTGCCATAGGCAAAAATTCGTTGTGTTTATGCCTATTTGTGTTAGTAGACCGATTTACTATGCTGGATACCATAGTGTATTACAATTTTTTATGTGAATTAGAGCAGAGTAGAGAATTACTTAGTTATTTATCATGGTTTTTGCATATTTTTTCCACGATAATCATAGATATGTATGTTTAAGAGGTGTAAATCCGTACTGCATCTTAGTGGATTTATCTCATTGGTGTATAGCAAGCGTATTGTTTAACGTTTCTAGAAGACGATATTCTGGAGGGTGGGGTCCTGGTGTAGAGGTGGTTTACACTCTTTGATTGTCATTTGGAGTTCATCCATGTTCAACGTTAATTATGTAAGTTCTTGTGGACGTCGATCTTAACTTCTGTGTTTTTGTTAGCGAGGTTATTTTCCAAGCTGCTAATCGTTATAGTGATTTACTTAGATCGTCAGTAAGCCTATCCCCAGATTTTTATGGCCACACTCTTTAAGACTCATGTCGGCCCCATTTTGACAACTATACCTGTCTAAAGAATCTTGGTTATGTCCAGGATGTGACTTTGCTTGACTTTGTTCAGAGACGATGGGTTAAACAGATGCATGGTAAGTCTGAGGTATTGTACCGTGACTGGGTGTTACCTCTAAATTTGTAATGTATAAGTGGTAGATTGCTAAGAAGTGACCTAGTGAAGCATTGTAGAGTTCGTTGTTATGACACAGTGGGTTTTGATTTTCTCCTACTAGAGGCATAGCATAAGTTAGGTCTAGGAATTTGTTATAGATTTGCACAGGTGTCGTGGTAAAAATAGCATTATTCCCATGAACTCAGTGTTAAATGTCAGATATTTTCGATATGACTGTTATGTTATTAGTATACGATCTTAGGCATAAACCAGATCACGTGGGATATTGGAGTAGGATTTATCATCTGGGTGTGGTAGGATACACCGTATATAATAGGTAATCAATGTTGCTTAGGGTAGAGTAGAGAATCTTATTTAGCTATTTTATAGTTGTTGTTGTAAGTTTTCATTGGTTATCAGAGGAATATATCTGTATTTGATATGAATTCGCCTAATTTTCATGGAATGTTGGTTATAAAATACGCTTAATTGGATGTGATGATCCAAAATTTTGTTATGTTTTATCTCTCGACATTGGATTTGGGTCCGTATCCATGCCGTCTTGGAGAGCTAATCCACCGGATTGGTGTAGAGTTAGTATTAAAATTTCTTCAATAATTTAATATACATCTTAATTATGTTACCAGCTCGAATGTCTTTACTAGATGTTTATCCCCACATGTCATACTTTTATAAATGTTTGTGATACGTTTGCAGTTGTACACCTGGAAGTTATTGATTAATTCAGGCTTTGTTATGAGATTGTGTTCCAATTCAGAATAATTGTCTTATTTGAGTGTTCACAATATCCACAATAGCATTTTCCACTAAAGGTTTGTGATGATGGCCGTAAACCTATATCACCCTAACCGTATCTAACCAAGGAATATTTTTTCCCCCCGTTTTCATACATATGTTAGGTACTTCTTCATTGATTTAAGCTTTGGTCTTATCAAATATGTCCACTTGACTCTGTAGTTTTACCAATCATAATCAGTTTATGTACCTACATATATATATATTTTTTCTTACTTTGCTTGTTACAAGTCCATCAATATCGACTAGTTTCAAGTAATGTTAGGCGATCGCTCGTTAGTAGACTGTAGAGTTCATAACGCTTATGTAATTTTCCGCATACGTCAGTGATTGTTATGGGTGTTAAAGAGTCAGCCAGTTTTATGTACGGTTTTACTATTAGAATCTGTTTTTTTTTGTAGTATTGGATGTGTTACTCATACCATTTTTGTCTATTATAACGAATATTGAATAAATCCACTCTAACATATTTACTACAGATCTGTTATGTAAGGTCCACAGTCAACAAGATCTAGGATATAAACAATGTCTGTGGTACATAATTAGCGAAATATATATCTATGTACGACAACATAGATCAGATATCAAATAATGCAAAAAGGGTTACCATACACTGCCAAATACATTAATACCTAGGCAACCTAACCTATTCTAACCAATAGTCATGTATTTTTATTCAAGTTTGATGCTTATGTATGATATCGATATGTATGAAACTCTCCACTTGGGTTGCATATTTAACATATCAAAAGCCGTTTCAATACATTTCTCTAATTTGATCCAGCAAATATCCTTTTGCAGAAGTTTTGGTTCCAGAATTTTTGTCGATATCTCTGTTGCATGTTTGGATGAGACTCAGCAGGTAGGATCCATGAGAACTATAACACGTCAATTTGTTACACTTTTCTTAAAGTGGAACTGTTTCACTCGATATTAGGTTCAAAGATCTAGTCATCTTAACCAACTTAATCGATAATTATATTATATATTTCAATTCAAATTTGATGGTTATGAATGATATTTAGTCAATATTTTGTGCGATGTACGTATCAAATTCCCTTCACACGGCTCTATTTTACGTAGGTTTTTTAATGTCATTCACCAGGTACACACATACACGCTTTGTACGCATATGCAGGGCCGGTCATGATATAATGACGGCGTATACATGGGTCAATAGCCGCACAATGTAGACACATACACACATTTGTATGCTTATACAGGGTCGGTTAACATCTGTAGCATTTTACTTCTGATCTATGATTTTTTCTATTTGAACAAAGTCCCTTGTTATTGTTTCAAGATATTTAATGTGGACCACCTTCACGTCATGTTAGGTGAAAAGAACTAATCATCTTAACCTAACCTAACCTTTTCTATCCAAGAATTATGTACTATCGATCGACTTTTCGTGCATACATATGATACTTTTTCATCGATTTATGATATATTCATATCCATCCTCTACACTTGGCTCTACATTTTGGTCTATCATGTGCAGTTTTGATACACACTTCCAATTTTGATCTAGCAATTTTCATTCATTTTCATATGCAAACTACATCGTTTGTTTTGATTGTTATACCTTTTTTTTCTTATGATTCTTGATTATACATGTTATTCACACCCATCAAAACCTAACATAACCTAACATAACTTTACGTATGGTATTCAGTCATTTGTTATATACATATGAGGCCCTCCAAACTACTGTAAATATCACTTTAACATGTATGTTTTTCATTTCGTTGTCCCTCTCAAGCCATATTTGTTAGCAGAGAGGACCCATTTTCAAACTTAGATGGTTTGAACGTTACAGGTATTTCATATTATTTTTTGATTTGACACAATTCTACATCACTTTAACATGTTATTCACACCGGTCATAACCTAACCTAACCTTTTGTACGGTATTCAGTCATTGATATATACATATGAACCCCTCCAGAGGACTCTAAATATCACTTTAACATACATGTTATTTATTTCGTTATCACTCTCGACCCGTATTAGTTAGCAGAGAGGCCCCATTTTCAAATTTGGATGGATTGAATGCTAAAAGTAATTCAAATTTGTATCCAGTTTCATACAAACGGACACATGGTCTCACACTATGTTTTACTTCAATATCTTCACTTGGCTCTACAACCTATTACGACTTGCATCTCTGATTTGCCTGGTATTGCCTATAATTTCCATATTCTTGACGATGACTTCGTTTCAAGATCTAATCGGACTTTGATTTATAACCTACCAACCTGTGAAAACATCTCGATCATTTACTTCGAGACAGCTTTATGACATAATTTCACGCCTTGAAACATATTCTTCTACTGATTTCGACAATTCGGAGTTATCTCCGACTGACATGAGATTTGCAATTCTTTGCTTAACTTTTGAGTTCAGGATAATATAATCATTTCATTGAGGATTTACATAGTTTTATTGGTATTTATTGGCATTATTTACAGACCTTACTGGCATCATCAATGACATATACCTCGTTTTTGATTTGAAACCGCATGGTTCGTACATCCAGCCATACCCATCATCACTATATTTCAGTTTCCTCTCAAAATCTTTTATAAACTCTATCATAGCTTTGATGCAAATACCGAACGCTGTTCCGTTCCCGTGAGTCCACAAATGTATTGCGTCTTCTTCTTGAACCTTAACTATTCGAAACTTTCTCCAATTCAAAGTCATTCTGAACTTCATCATTGATAAATGTTGCATACGATCCATATTTTCTTTTGTTCATAGGTATAATTTTGTTTTCTACTACCTCAGCTTTATTACAGTCATGATGGCGATTTTCACACTTGGATCATATAAATTTCGAGATTTTCTCTCTCAGTTTCCATAATCTTTGTTACATACGACTGTAACGCGTCGACATCAGTTACCCAAAGCTCACGTATTACATGAGTTAAAAATGTATAAAAAAAATCAAATTTTCAAGGGAGGACAGAGCAAAGTTGGCCTATTGGCTACTTGAGTAAGGTGTTAGTCCTCGAAAATTTGAAATTTTATTAAAATTTTGAAATTTAAATTTTTTGTTATACATTTTTAACTCCTGCAATACGTACATACGCTTGGACATTAAAAAAGTGTAACAAATTGAAGTGCATTTGTTCTTTTGGATCCTACCTGAGTCTCATCCAAACATGTAATAGAGATATCGACAAAAATTCTGGAATCTAAACATCTGCAAAAGGATATTTGCTGGATCAAATTAGAGAAATGTATTGAAACTGTTTTTGATATGTTAAAAATACAACCCAAGTGGAGAGTTTCATGCATATCAATTTCATACATAAGCATCAAACTTGATTGAAAATATATGACTATTTGTTAGAATAGGTTAGTTTGCCTAGGTATTTATGTATTTGGCAGTGTAACGTAACCCTTTTTGCATTAATTGATATTTGATCTATGTTGTCGTGCATTTATAAATATTTCGCTAATTATGTACCTTAGACATGATTTATATCCATGATCTTGTTGACTGCGGACATTAAATAACAGATCTGTAGTAAATATGTTAGAGTGGATTTGTTCAATATTCGTTATAATAGACGAAAATGGTAGGAGCAACACATCCAACACTACAAAAAAAATCTTAACTCTAGCAGTAAAACCAAACATAAAACTTGCTTACTCTTTAACACCCATAACAATCACTGACATATGCGGAAGCTTACATAAACGTTATAAACTTTGCAGTCTACTAACGAGTGATCGCCTAACATTACTTGAAACTAGTCGATATTGATGGACTTATAACAAGCAAAGTGAAAAACTAAAATATATATGTAGGTAACTAATCTGATAAAGATTGGTAAAACTACAGAGTCAAGTGGATAGATTTGATAAGACTAAAGCTTAAATCAATGAAGAAATACCTAACATATGTATGAAAACAAGGAAAAAAAATCCTCGGTTAGATACGGTTAGGATGATATAGGTTTACGGCCATCATCACAAACCTTTAGTGGAAAATACTATTGTGGTTATTGTGAACGCTCAAATAAGACAGATATTCTGAATTGGAACAAAATCTCTTAACATAGCCTGAATTGAAAAAATAATTTCTAGGTGTGCAACTTCAAACGTATCACAAACATTTATAAAAGTATGACATGCGGGAATGAGCATCTAGTAAAGACATACGAGCTGATAACATATTTGAAATGTATATTAAATGATTGAAGAAATATTAACACTAACTCTACACAAATCCTGTAGATTAGCTCTCCAAGACGACATGGAAACGGACCCAAATCCAATGACGAGAGGTAAAACATAACAATATTTTGGATCATTACATCCAATTAAGCGTATTCCATACCCAACATTCCATGAAAATTAGGCGAATTTATATCAATACAGACATATTTCTCTGATAACCAATGAAAACATTCAACAACAGCAACAACTATAAAATGACTAAATAAGATTCTCTACTCTACCCTAAGCAACACTGATTAACTATTATATACGGTGTATCCTACCACACCCAGATGATAAATCCTACTCCAATATTTCACGCGATCTGGTTCATGACTAAGATCGTATTCTAATAACATAACAGCCATACCGAAAATATCTGACGTTTGACACTGAGTTCATGGGAATAATGTTTTTTTTACTACAATACCTGTTCAAATCCATAACAAATTCCTAGACCTAACTGATGTTATGCCTCTAGTAGGAGAAAATCAAAACCCACTGTGTCATAACAACGAACTCTACAATGCTTCACTAGGTCACTTCTTAGCAATCTACCACTTATACATTACAAATTTAGAGGTAACACCCAGTCACGGTACAATACCTCAGACATACCATGCATCTGTTTAACCCATCGTCTCTGAACAAAGTCAAGCAAAGTCACATCCTGGACATAACCAAGATTCTTTAGACAGGTATAGTTGTCAAAATGGGGCCGACATGAGTCTTAAAGAGTGTGGCCATAAAAATCTGGGGACAGGCTTACTGACGATCTAAGTAAATCACTATAACGATTAGCAGCTTGGAAAATAACCTCGCTAACAAAAACACAGAAGTTAAGATCGACGTCCACAAGAACTTACATAATTAACGTTGAACATGGATGAACTCCAAATAACAATCAAAGAGTGTAAACCACCTCTACACCAGGACCGCACCCCCAGTATATCAGCTTCTAAAACCGTTAAACAATACGCTTGCAATGGATCAATAAGGAAAATCCACAAAGATGCAGTACGGATTTACACCTCTTAAACATACATTCTTATGATTATCGTGGAAAAAACATACAACAACAATAATAAATAACTACGTGATTCTCTACTCTGCTCTAATTCACATAAAAAATTGTAATACACTATGGTATCCAGCATAGTAAATCGGTCTACTTCCACAAATAGGCATAAACACAACGGGCTATTTCCTATGGGACGCCTCTAACTCCCTCTAATCATTGAAGAATGGTCCTATAATAAGCATACAATAACCTAACAGCAAGACCGAGTTTGTAACAAATGGGACCTTCTATATCTATAATAACCACGTCAAA
>SDVV010007875.1:0-17511 GCA_016164225.1 Gammarus roeselii | reverse complement strand
TATGTGTATATATAAATGTTTCAAAATCTATTATCAGTAAAATAATATATTTAATAAATCTTTGTTTGCAATATCTTAAATTTAACTCGAATAATTAGCATTGAAAATGCACTAAAACGCCTCTTGCCTTACACTGAAAATGTGATAGATATTAGGCTAATTGAAGATGCACACAGGTACCTAAGCTATCGCAGATATATATCTCATCAGGTGAAGGGTAGCCAAACCGTGAATGCTCTAGGACCCCTCCATCCAGTACATCGTCTTCTAAACGTTAAAGTATACATACATTTGCTAGGGATCAATAACGAAAATTTCATAAAGATATAGCATGGACTTACACCTCTTAAACATAAATTCATATGATTATCGTGCAGAAATTTACATCTTGAGACTATTATTGAAGGATTAAAACAGTCAGCTATTTATTATACAAATTTCTCTATGTCTGATAACAAAGAAAACGATGGAAGGAGATACTGCTGGGGTGAGTACAATGGAGCGCTAAGAGTTAAAGTAACCCTGGCTTAATCGTAACAGAATGTCATATGTACATAGAAAAAATACCACAATGATGCAAAAACCTACCAATTATGCCTGAAATAGTGTGAACCCGCTCTTAAAAAACTGCTCCGTCATCGGCCCCGAAACAGTCATCATGATCCTCAAGCAAAAAAATATCCGAATTGTTCATCCACTCCAAGTTGGATTCTTCGTGCTTGAAAAAGCTTAAGCAAAAGTTTACAGCTTCTTCTATGATACACTGAAGCCACGCTACGGTGACAACGTCTCGCTCATCTACTCGGACACTGACTCGTTGCTGATCCAGTTCAAAGGCGTGGCCGACATTGAAGCGGAAATGCGCCAAGCTCTCCTGGCTGAATACGTGTACTTCTCCAACTATCCCAAAAATCCCCCCTTGTTCGATGAATCCAAGAAAGAACAGCTAGGACTACTGAAAAGCGAAACAGCTGATGACTACCCGAGTGAAATCATCTGCTTACAACCCAAGTGTTACAGCATGTTGTTCGAGTCCGACGCAACAAAATCGGCTGCTAAAAGTGTCAATTACCAGACACGAGCCAAAATCAAACCTGAATAATACAGGGACATTCATAACCAGAAAACATACACACACTTTGAGACAATGCACAACATTCGCGTGCGAGCATGCTAACTCCAAACTGTACGCACTATCAAAAACTGCCTCTGTAAATTTGAGAATAAGCGCTACTATCTCGACGCATGCACAACACTTGCCTATGGCCACCCGGACATTCCCAAAAAATCCATTGAAAATAAACCTACCGTCACTAAAAAGAGGAATCGATGTGCCTTGGCTAATGAAATCGATGAAGAAATGGATTTAACATGGAATAGACGCAAGCCGGGTAAAACTGTCTTTGACGTATGTACTCGACTTAATGATGGAAGTAAGAGGAACCTCAACAGATTGTATCCTCTAAATGTTCATAAAATGTAAATAATCCTTGTATGCTCTTATGTATATAAAATATATAAAGTATGATAATAAATTTGTCGCATTGTCCACCAAAATAGGCATTGAAAAAATATGCATTGGAAAAAACTGTAACGAAACCGATAAAAACGATGTAAATGGTTCTATGTACATCAAATGAATATATATAACTGACCATGATTGATTGTCCACCTGTAATATGTTCTTTGAACATGCGTGAATGTTGTGCCAAAACCCTAAAATTGTTCACCTAAATGTCTATTTAAATCCATTAATATATATGTATAAATAAATCTTGTTTCATTGTCCACAGAAAAAAATCATCTGAAAAAACGTGAACGTATCTGCATCCGTCCCTAAAAATTGTTCTCCTAAATATGTATTTTAATCCATTAGTATATATGTATAAATAAATATTGTTTCATTGTCTACAGAAAAAAATCATCTGAAAAAACGTGAACGTTCTGCAGCTGTTTGTTTCTTAACATCGGATCCTGACGAATCTATGAAAATATATACATTAAATACGACAAAGCAAGTGGATTTGATCAATAATATCAATCATGCAGTATAAAATATCATGTATAAACAATGCTCTCTATTCAAATGAGTCATTCAAAAATAAACATAGTAATATATATCATCCCCTCCTACCGTGCGAAATATTCCTAAACAATCATATATAGCGTTGACAAGACCTAATAACGTACATCTATATAATCCGTACGTAAGCAATCGTTAATGAAAGCAACCATATACCGTAAGGAAACTGAAATTTTCCGTATGGAAGAACTATTCTCCAAGAGGACCATATATCTCGAGATAAAATCTTTGTGTGACATTTGACAGATACGGATCATTCGGATCACCCACTCTCAACTTCCCGGGTGGTCTCTTAAAACTTGCGTTCTTGGTATCTCTATGTACCATCAGTAACTAACTTGACCACAAGATCAATTTGTCTTAACATATAACTACAATGTCCGAGAAATACAGCGCCTGAGTTAGACACATTAACAAATAACATACTTCATAACAATTACATTCGATAATAGGTTCAAAGATCTAGTCATCCTATATCATATTCCTTCACATAGTGGATTTAATCAAATAATATCAATCATGCAGTATAAAATTTCATGTATAATCAATACCTTCTATTCAAATGAGTCATTCATTAACAAACATCGTAATATATATCATGCCCTCCTACCGCGCGAAATATTCCAAAACAATCATATACAGCGTTGACAAGACCTAGTAACGTACATCTATATAATCCGTACGTAAGCAATCGTAAATGAAAGCATTCAGATACCGTAAGGAACCTGAAATTTCCCGTATGGAAAATTATTGTTCAAGAGGACCTTATATCACGAGATAAAATCTTTGTGTGACCGCACATCCAGAGATACAATCGCTAATTGTCATAGCTAATTACCACTTGCGGTTGAACTATAGCAATCACTTCTACTTGCGTTTTGGCCACCCCATAAGCAATTGACCAGAATAGAACTAAATAAACCTTCAAGTATAAGGTCCAAGCGACTAAGTCGGTCACATTAAGAAATAATATACATCCTAACAAATACATCGGCCGACTCACAAAAAAATTATTTCCTATCTTATTCCTTCACTTGCGTTTTGCTCCGCCTAATTATTGCCTATCTTATTCCTTCACTTGCGTCATGCACCTCCTAATTAACGCCTATCTAATTCCTCCGGTAGGCCGTATTGCATCCCTTAATTAACGCCGATCTGATTCCTTCACATCCGCGTCTTGTACCCCCTAATTAACGCCTATCTAACACCTTCACATTCGCGTCTTGCACCCCCTAATTAACGCCTATCTAATTCCTTCACATCCGCGTCCTACACCCCCTAATTACCGCCTATCTAATTCCTTCACATCCGCGTCTTGCACCTCCTAATTAACGCTTATCTAATTCCTTCACATCCGCGTCTTGCACCCCCTAATTAACGCCTATCTAATTCCTTCACATCCGCGTCTTGCACCCCCTAATTAACGCCTATCTAATTCCATCACATCCACGTCTTGCACCCCCTAATTAACGCCTATCTAATTCCTTCACATCCGCGTCATGGTGCTATATATACTACTGATATCTCTGGTACGATTTTTGGTGTCCAATTGGTTCATTTTCATGCTCATAACGTTACATCATGCTATTCTCGGTTCGATGTCAAGATCACAAATTGTTCATCATATTAGACTCGGTCCAACCTCAAGTCTACAAACAATCCATCTTGCTATTATTGATCTTACGCTGCAATGTAGCTCAATCAAGGTCAAACGAGTCAATTTACCTCTGAGCACGTGCGCAGAGAATACCTTTGGAATGGCAACACCGTTGCGATCTAACTGCTGCTGCCGCCGGCGTTGCTCGGCATCATTCGTTCGGTGACGTTGTCGCATAGGCAGTCTCTCATCACTTTGCTGAGCCTAGGACAACACAAATTGTACAGATTTTGTCCATAAAATACTATTATACTCGATCAATCTGAAGCCATTTATTTTTTTCAATAAATTATTGTCACAGTAGGGATGCATGGTGTATGACAACTGTAACGGGCGCGCTGACATGTTACGTTATGTTGCGTGCAGCTGGACATATTTGCTGGCTCTGTTACACGCATATTGTTGGAACCTTGCCTTCCCAACCTAACCTAACTAAACGGTAGGTGCTTCTAACCTGCGGGGCAAGTGCACGCGTTTCTAACTCGCCGGGCAAACGTACGTATTATTTGGGTATGTATTTCTAACCTACAGGGCAAATCCATAATTTGAATAGGCCAACCTGTCGTTCTCATTTTGATTCCTGAACCATTATGTATTTGAATAGCGACACCAGCGCACGGCAAGCTGTGGCATGTCAATACTGAACGGGTCTGCTAAAATGCGCCAGTGGCTTCTGCGAGCAGGGGTATGGGTGGTAGAGCAATGCGTAATGTTTTGTTAAGACATGTAGAGTGACCTCCTTGCATCACTCGTCTTTTATACTTTATCTGGTGCAATACAGCTATACAGTCGGTTCTGTACGTTTATTCTCTGCCACTGATCTGGTCCGGAGTGTTTTGTTGAGGACTAGCTTACAGGACACAGAACGAGGACGACACCACGAGTTTGCTGCTGGACGAGGACAACAACTTCAGTTTTCCCACCAAACGAGGACGACGGCTTAGTATAATACGTCTGACGACGACAACTCAATCATCAATGCTGATCTCGGACGACGGTAGAGATGCGGAATACTGACTGAGTCAACCCTGATAGGGTGGCATAGCTGGGCGCACGGTTAAGCAATAACAAATACATTTTGGTTAGTGATAGAATGTTGGAACTTACGGTGCTTCATGATCATGATGAAAGCTATACACTATACACACAGTAAATACAAAGTTTCTAAGCTACATACTTTTCGAATTATTTCAAAGTATTGCGGTCAATCAGCCAGGTCGACGCTGTTAGTAATACGTAAGCTTTCAGAGAGTGGTAGGAGGCAAGGAATTGAGTGACTGGAAGTGATGAGCATTAAATATTCATGCAGAGTAAAATTGCATAGTGTGGAAAAGAGATGAGTGCATCATCATTTGCTTTGGGTATCGTGTGCAAAAAATTGAGGAACAGGTCGGGCTGCCGCTGCTTGGGCCCAGTTTCCAGAAAAGGCTGGAAAACTTGTCAAAATTTTGATGTGTGAGCGTAATCAAAATAAAATCGGACTAGTAGATGCAGACGCAGATAACGAGGATTGAAATAAGACAAGCAGATGCTGCGAGATGCAGATAGTGATTGGTAGAGGTTTGCTATAGAGCTTCTAGATATAGATAAAATCAGTGGATAGCTACAACTTTACAAGTAATGTAATCAGTATTCATATGTTGGTAGCTACTTGGTGAAAGGATGTTCGTTAGTATGTGCAACTCAGTGAGTCAGTATAATGTATAATGATTCTCTACCCTAACCTATGAGCTTCACATGTTTGAACTTCAAGCTATCAATGGTAAGAGTTACAAAATTATACGTAGTAGAAATTGAAAATGGACGAACATATGTTTATTTGAGTTGTAGATACATCAATTTTCTCCATCATCTTATCAACGATGACGATGGAAGAGCATTTATCTCCAGAACAGCTTGCAATGAGGATTCCATTGGAAGAACTCATGATTTGAGTGATAAGGCTGTGTTCTTTAATGTGATCCGACTGATTGCAAACAGAAATCATTCTCACTGATGTCTATTGTGTGACCTAAGTGTCATCATAACAACGTCAAATTTCTTATGCTATACTGGAAGAAATGTCTCCAAATGATATACAATACACTGGGTAGTAATATGATCTGAAGAGCTAAATGCTAGCTTCCTATCTTGTAAATGAGAATGCACAAATCTATGTGTGTGTAGAGGTCCCTAATTGACCCTCCAATTATTCTAATAACTAATCACAGGACATGCTCATATCAATCGTCATTTGCTATTAAGCAACCACCTCTCTTGGTCGCAGTGTTTGCATCTCTTTATATGTTACAAAACATTACATCAAGCTAGTACAAATAGGCTGATCTTTTAAGTAGACCGGGAAGATACATGAATGAAAGGTTGGCAGATGCGTTAAAGTTTGTTCTTAAAAAAACAAGAAACTCATTTGAGCAATGTACCATTCATAAAAAATACATTATAGAACTAAAGGGTAAACAGGTTGTGAACATGGTAACTGGCTTCACTAAGTTCCACGTAGGGTGGTAGAGGGTGATTTTTTACTTGTAACTCGAAGACAACGTTTCCCTTCGCACGAACATGGGGTGGTATGTAAGGGCAGAATGTAGGTGTAGAGGTCCCCAGTTGGCCTTACGTTAATCCTAATAAAATCATATACATAAGATTTATCAATTGCCACTAAGCAATCGCCTCTCTTGATCTCAGAGTTTGCATCTCTCTGTATGTAGTTCCAACATATTGCGTTCAACTAGTACAAATTCGACTATCTCCACCATAATGATAGTGCAACATTTATTCAGACAGAATAAATACGCATAGGCACAACAATGCTATTGAGAATATTTCATAGATAGCCTCGAACGATTCAGACTTCCAGCTAGATGATGAATCTGGCAATACTTTGGCTTTTTCGAGAACAACAAACCGCGAACCGGTTTCTTAACTCCCGTGAGCTAGTTCGTACAACACGTTTTTGATTTCTATTTATGTCTTGTGTTCCCTTCTTGGGAATGCCTGTATTTAAATTGCTTTTGACCCAGGGGGTTGTGACGACGGCCCTGTGATTGTTTTTATATTCAAAAAATTTTTTTGTGCAAGTGACACTGTACAGATTTACAATTGACCCTACATTATTCCAATAACACTGAACACATTATACGTGCATGACAAGCACCCATTGCTATTAAGCAATCGCATCTTTTGATCTCATTGTTTGCATCTCTCTGTAGGTATCAACAACATTTCCGTTCAGCTAGTACAAAACTGCTTCCAGCCCTGATAGCGGTGCAACAAATATTTATCTTGGGTAAACCCACGTACAAAAAGCCATGGAACATTCATCAGAAGGAATAAATAATTCAGAGAAAAACCTTGAGACAAATATGGCAACAACGCTTTCCCAGATAAAACCCGAGAGGGCTTTCTTAACTCTCCGAAGCTCGAAAGCAACACACAGTGTGTGTTGTGACGACGGCTCTGCGAATGTTACTGATTCAAAGTGACCACAAACCACATTTTAGTGCAAGTGAATAGTACTAAGTGGATGTCAGAGAATACATGGAGAGTGGCTCTATTTAATTAAAACAATTCGTTGTGGAAACGAACTGCTGCAACATGCCCAAGTTTGTTAGGAATTTTCCCTGTTCCCCAACACGTTTTACTGATTGCAGGCTCATATAATTAAATAGTAAATACTCAGCTAGGCATTGCTGGCCAGTGCAAATGGTAATGAAATAAAATAAAACGGCTTTACCTTGGGATACCTCTTGCCCCACAGAAGACAGGTAGGAGTAACAGTATTTTGCACTATGTGCCTACTCCAGTATCTCACACTAGGTCTCCAAATCTAAGATTTAGAGCAGGATTTCAACCTTACACAAATGTGCTGCTGCAGCTAGCTATAAGGAATGGAAAGAATGGGTTGAAAATATCAGTTATCTCAGAATGGGTAAGATGAGAATCAAAAGAGTGGGAGACAGCATTCTTATATGGATGAAAGAAAAAGGAAGTCGGGTTTGGGTAACTAATGTCGACGCGATACAGTCGTATGTAACTAAGTTTAAGGGAAATAAGAAAGCAAATCTCGAAATTGATATGATCCAAGTGGCAAATCGTTATCATGACTGTAATAAAGCTGAAATAGTGGAAAACAGATTGTACATAAGAACCCAAAGAAAATCTGTATCGTATGCAAAATTCTCAGTGATGAAGATAAGAATTACTTTGAATTGGAAAAGTTTCGAATAATTAAGGTTCGAGAAGAAGAAGAAGCAATACATTTGTGGATTCACAGGAACGGGACAGGCTTCGGTATTCGCGTCAAAGATATGTTGCATTTTATGAAGGATTTTGAGAGGAAAACTGAAATATACTGATGATGGGTATGGTTGGATGTACGAACCATGCTGTAATCGAAAAAACGAGTTATAAGTCATTGATGATGTCAGCAAGATCTGTAAATAATACTAATAAAACTATGTAAATAATCAATGAAATTTTTAGATATAAATTACATTAGGTCAGATAGTCGGAGGTACCATCGAATTGTCGAAATCAGTAGAAGACTATGTTTCGTGGAGTAGATCAAAATGTAGAGTGAAGAGGAAATATTTGTTATGCAAGGGGTATTTAGAGTCGTTTGGAGTGTTTCATATGTACATATCAATGACTGAATACCATACATAAGGTTAGGTTAGGTTAGGTTTTGTTGGGTGTGAATAATATGTGAAAATCAAGAATCATATGAAAATATGTTCGATTCGACAATCAAACAACGATGTAATTATCTATAGAAATGGATGACATTTGCTAGATCAAAAGTGAAAGTGTGTATCAAACTGCAGAGGATAGCTCAAAATGTAGATTCAAGTGGAGATATTAACTATGCATTAATCTTAAAACACTGAAAAATCATATGTAAGCATGAAAAAGTCGATCGATAGTACATAATTCTTGGTTGGAAAAGGTCAGGTTAGGTTAGGATGAATAGTTCTTTAAACCTAACATGGCGTGAAGCTGATCCACATCAAATATCTTGTAACAAAAGCAAGGGACTTTGACCTAATGGAAAATCATAGATCAGAGGTAAAATGCTACAGATGTTAACCGACCCTGTATATGTATACAAATGTGTGTATGTGTCTACATTGTGCCGGTATCGACCGCTGTATACGCCGTCATTATACCGTGATGGGTTTTGCATATGCGTACAAAGCGTGTATGTGTGTGGTGGTCTGAAAAGATTTTTGACCAGTGGGTTCGAAAAAGTCTTTCTTTGTCAGCTGCTGAGTGCAGCTTGTGATTCTCGTGATCTCGTATGTAGGGCATTCGTTGTTTGTTATTTCCCTGCAATCGTTTGATTGTCTTCCAGAATTTAGTCGGGTTGTCTTCCATGTCAAGGTTATCTATGATATTATTCCAAGTGAAGTTCCTAAGTATTACGTATTCTATTCAAAGTAGTCGTTTCAGGTCGTCAATGTATCTTGATAGTTCGAGTGAGGGTCCCGTTGAAGCAATTTGGTCGGTCGCGGCAGTATAAAGTATTTGCAGTCTCTGTATTTCGTCATTAGGTTTAATTCCCTGAACTGTACGGTATGCAATTGTCGGAATATTATCGTCGGCTACCTTAATTATAGCTTCGGTACAGTTTTCAAGGGTCTGATCGATTTCTTCAAGAGTCGGGTTGGGGACGGTAGGAACAGTGATGTTGGAAAGATCGGCTGTGTGTTGATCCCAGTTAGCACGATGGATACATTCTATTGGTTTTGTAGGAATTTGAATGGGATTACAAGTTATGGTGGCAATAATGGGTATCTGATCTGAGGTGGTCAATGGTCCGGGTCGAAGGTGAAGATTATGGAATGCAAGTCTAATGGTTAAAACAATATCAAGGGAAGTCGTGAAATTATGTCGTAGGAGTGTTGGAAAGAATGGTCCTTCGTATCTTCATGTGTCCGCCTGTAACAGAGTACACAGGTTACGTCCTACGGCGTTGCTGTTCGCATTTTGGAACATTGGATGTCGGGCATTCAGGTCCCCAAGGAAATAAACGGGTTCCGGTCTGCGAAGTAGGGTGTTAAAATCGATAAAGTGCAAATATGGGGAGTTAGGTGGGCTGTATAAGGTCGCTATCGTGATTGGTCCTTGGCGCGTCCTAATAGATATGCCCAACAGATCGGTCTCAAAGTCGTCTAGCAGTCGGTATTCCAAGTTTCGTCTTATCGCTATAGCTGTGCCGTTGTACAGCCGATTGTCTTTGTTCACATAGTGGCAGTCGTAGTTGAAATTTTTTGGTTTGTCGTTGTTTAAAAGTGATATTTCGTTAAGTAGGAGGATGTCAGCGTCAAGTTTATTGTAGATGTTTGAAAGAGCGATTTTGTTTGCATTCCATCCACGCACGTTGTGTTGGACAATTATAAGTTTGTCTAGTTGAGGTTTGATGACAGGAGGGATTGCTTTGATTTTTTGCTCGTTGCGGATATCGTGAGAGTGCGACTGGGGCAAAAATTGAAAAGTTCAGGTGATGCAAAAAAAAGAGCTTCTTGAGGTGGGACGAAGTAGCCGTCATGCAACAATTTGTAAACTTGATCAGGATCACCGGAGGTTATGCTAAATTTTAATTGGTTGCTGTCTAGATGAGTGGCGATAAAATCGGTCGTGAACGGGTCTGGAATAGGGTCAATGAATGCATTACTCATTATTAGTCTTAGTCCAAAGTGCTGGGCCGGGTTAGTAGTGGTCGTCAGTCCCTCTGTTATACGGTCGTAATTCCAAACACTCTCTAGGTCTTTGTCAAGTTCGTTTGAGGCTTTGCGCTTGGAGTCGGTGGTTCGTGAGGATGTTGAGGTAGAGCGTGAACGAGGAAACTTAGTGCCTTTCTTAGGAGGATAAGGGGCCTTGAATTTTGCGGATGCTTGTTCTGTTGGCTCGTCATCGAAGTCGAAGTCCATACTGCTATCATCAAGCATGTCAGCTACTGGGTTGAAGATTTTTTGTGAATCACGGTCAGGAAATTTGGCATCTATGTTAAAGTTACGTTTTAGGGAGTCAGATAGGGTTTGGCCATAGGAGAGCCCGGTTAGGATAGCTTTGTGTGCTTCGAGGATTAGGGCAGTCAGTTTCAAGTGCGTCTTGCTCGTCAGATTTATGATGTTTGTTGGTCTTGGCTCGGGTTTTGTTCCCTTTATTACTTCCTTAGCAATGTCAGTGTAAGTTTTGTTTTCAGCTGTTTTTTGAGATTTCGCGGTCTTAAGTTTTTTGTCTTCGATCGTCTTCTTTTTACACGGACATTTGGCAGCAAGGGTCCTATGGAAATTATTGCCAGTCGAGCAATTCAGACAACTTTTGTCAGTCGCAATGCGGTCTTTGTAAGTATGCCCTTGTTGTGCGCATTCCGAGCAGCAGTCATAGTCTTGTTTACAGTCTTTCGTCGGGTGGTCTTCGTAGCGGTAGCATTTATAGCAGATGAGGATGTGGGTAAATTCTTCTTGTTCACATTGAGACGGAGAAATTTTTGTCGAGAAGGCCAGGAAACCGTCAGTCAGAATTCGTGAAGCGGTGCTCAAGTCAGCACAAAGGATTTTCAAAACATGCGTATAGTCTTTGATTTTGATGACCTCGGAAATTCTTGCCCAGGGGTTTAGTCGAGTCAGTTCAGTTTTAGGTTTGTCAGGAGAATGTTCACCCACAGAATTGTCAAGTTGTCGTACGAAAATTGTTCGTCGCGCTTTTATTTCAGGAGGGAGAACTGGTGTCACATTGATTTTTGCAAACTCAGTAAAAACAAAATCGGTCAAAACCTTGTCAATGTACGTTACGTCGTCGGTCGCTGCGTAAAAACCGTTACCGGAGTTGAAAATTCGGGTGAGAGGAGCATTTAGTTTGCCAAAAGCACATTGAAAGATATCAGTTCGGGAAGTCTTTTTCCTAGGATCAATCAGACGGAGTTGCAATCTATGAAGTTTAGGCGGACGGACAAACGAGACAGTAGATTGCATACGACTGGCACTGGGTTGATCACGATTAACAAAAAAGTGGGTAGGGGCAGGCCCAGACCTACCCCACGGCCGCTGAGGCCGCGAGTCAGCTCAGGACCACCAGTGAGTTAAGAAAGACAAAGCAAAATGAAAGAAAGTGAAACGAATATGAAGTTATGCTTACCCCACCTTCCCCCTCCTCCGTCAGGTAAAGTCTGCTGCGTTCAGCGATCTTGGGGGCTTTTTAGGCTCCCACAATTTAATACCTTCGGGCAACGCCCGTCTTCGGGGCTTTTCAGGCCCCCACAAGTTATAACCTTCGGAAAGTGCCCTTCTTCGGGCTTTTGTTGCCCCCACAAGTCAAAAGCTTCAGTGAGGCGTCGACCTTGAAGAGGACACCTTGCGAGAGTAGTCAGTGAAGAGTCGATGAAGGTCCGGGTCGTGATCCCAAGTTATCCAAGAAGCTTAGTACCGAGGCCTGACACTGCGCTGAGAGAACACCTTAGCTGTTACCTCATACACGAAACAAGTCTGTCACAAGGGAGCCACGCTCACAATCCCTCCCTACTAAACCATATCCCAGGGCGGTCGAGCGGTGGTCTATCCCACTTCTGACACCAAATGTGAGTGCCTGCACTTCTTGACCCGGCCACCCCACGTCCGCTCGAAGTCAGGATAGTCAAAGGGGCGGCAGGTCATCCAGGCCAGTATCGGCTCGTTGGGTATACCGGGGTACAGGACCACACAAGAACTCCCAAACGCAGCACACCAAGTTTCGATATAATAATAAATAGGGTTAAAAACCAGTCAAACTTTCTCCACTTAGTATTCAATAAAATCACAGTTTAGAGAAGCACCCCAGGTTTACACTTTGAATAAAAGTCCACCGCGCACTAGTGACACATATGATGACCAGTCACTTTCGGATGGTAAAAAATCTGGCGATGCTCAAAGAAAATAAAAAAATCTGGCGATGCTCAAAGAAAATAAGAGCGACGGAAGGAGCCGACAGAGGCATGGGCTGACATTCGGTGACTGTTCTAGATCAACTGCCGGTTCGCCCACTACTACATCACTATAAAGCCTGCTGGCCATGCCCCTTCCACCAAGAAATTTGCATAAATATTGAATATTATAAATATCGCCGAAAATGAATGAAATGAACAATGATAATTAATAAAACCTAGAGTGAAATATGAATAATAAGTAATAATTATTATTGGGGCTCTAATTAAGAAATTAACTGAATTCGCTGAATGTTATTGGAACCCCTCCCACGTGAGACAAGGATCCCAACATTGTGGTGGGAAAATCACCACTCTTGTTTTCCTAACTAGATACCACAGAGGGAGGAACCGGTAAGTAAGTGGGGCTAAATAATGATAAATAATATAAATAAAACACGGTCTCAGCCCCGACAACAATGTCAAATTCCTCCTCCAATACCTGCTGGAACTCCTCAGCTCGGCTTGCTACATTCTGTTCACTCACCTTCACTTCCTCTCGTCCTCCTCCTTCTCTTTATTTCCCTTTTCACCCCTATTCCACTCAAAATATTCCTTCATCTGTAGAGGATCAGACATTCATTCACCCTCCCTTCTCCACCACTCGTGGTGCGGTGATGGAGAAATCTATCAGCGCTTTCTCCATCACCGCACCACGGGCCATCATTACTCGTGAGGGCTTGTTGATATATCGCTTCTTAAAAAAGCTGTTTCTCACCAACCAGCTCCAACTTCATACACAAACCTAACATATTATCTCCGCTGACATCTGTTTCTAGAACACAGTACATTCATTCTATATTATTTGTCAATACGTCTCCCATTCTTGCATTGAGGTCTCTCTCTCTGTATCGCCAGGGCACCTCATACACTCATTCAACTCCTTGTTGAATGTCTGTACGAGGTGTATAAATGACCCCTCTCCTCCATATTCCTCTCTCTACCTGCTCCGGAAACACTAACGAATGCCCATCTATCTATACATAACTTAACCGTCCACTCCGTAACGCTAATAGTTTCAGAGCACAACTAGCGGCAAACGTCGAGACGTTAAAACCGATACACTGCACAAATAACGTCACAGAGCAGGCCTATTTACTCTCAGAGTGTCTTTTCACTTTTCTGAACGCTGTCGCGCTAATGAAAACTAAAACTATGAAGAGCATACCGGGTAAATGGATTACAGAATAACTACGGAATTAAATTTCACTGAAAATTTTCTCAAACGCATAGCAAGACAAAGTATCACTTGGTTAGAATTATTCCGAATTCCTAATAGAACAGTAAAGCGAGAAGTCAAAAGAGCTGAAACTAGATATCATCATCAGGAACTAGAACAGTGCAGAAACAACCATACAGGAACATGGAATGTACTGAAAGGAATTGTTACCTACAAAAAAATATCCCCTCGCCTTCTTAAGCCGAACCCTCAGGCAACAGCAGAGAAGTTGCCTTGCAATATCTGAAAAATAGCCTAATCTGTTACCTTGCCCTATTATCAGCACAGTTTTTAACACTTCTATAGCAAGTGAAACCTTTCCTGAGATTTTGAAGCATGCAATCATATAAGCACTTCATAAATCTGGGAAAATAATAAGCCATCCAACGATAGACCAAACAGTTTCCTGCCTGTCCTATCCAGGATTCAAGGAAAGGTAACACAAGCTGTTCAATGACAGCCAATATGCTTATCACCGCAAATTGTCAACAGAAGACACACTTATGAGCATCACTGAAGATCTATACAAAAACATTGATGACGGGCAGATATCTCAGCTGGTATTGCTAAACTTTCCGAAATCATTCGACAGTGTAAGCTACAAAATTCCATTTGACAAACTGTGTAACATAGGAATAGAGTTATCTGATAAATCGGCAATAATAGGTTAAACTTGATAACGCAACTATGTCAAGAAGTCCAACCACAATTTCCTTTAAGGTCCCTCAAGGTTCGATGTTGGGCTTTTGTTGTTCCCTGTCTTTGTTAATGACAATGAATAAAAATTACCAAAAAAAGCAAGCAAAAATCATCGTCGATGCTGATGATGTTCAAATATAAATTTCCACAAAACCGTTCTTCAAACATCTCGTAAATACTCCGTGTTCCAAGTTGAACGGAGCACTTTTGTTTCTAAATTCGTAAAAAAAAAATTGGATTTCAAATCGAAATGACTGATTGTCCGCGCTTAAGTATTTTCTCATATCAACTACTGTCATCCTATTTGGTGTAAACGGACAAAAAATCAGTGGGAGAAAGTGCAATGTAATATGAACTTTGCTGCATGAATAACATGCGATGGGAACTATAGAAAACAAGACCACTTAAATCCTCTCTTCGGAAAATTGCAGTGGCTTAATATCAACAACAAATTGGCACTCCAAATGTCGATAAGGCAGCCAGAGGTACATATATTCACGAGGTGAAAAGAACAAGCGATTTTCCAGAAATAATGATATGTTGCACGTTGAACACTGGAAAACAGAAATAGCCTGTAGAGGTTTTTCGATCACTGGACCAAAATCCTGAAACAACCTCCCAATAAACCTCAATAATCTCAAATCTAACAAGTCCTTCCAGAATAGGCCTAATAAACATCTCCTGGCCGATCAATTCAAAATCGTTACTTTGCCTACAGATATAGCTAAGATGAATACATAATATCAGTAACCAAAAAAAATGCACTTTTGTTCTTGAACATGTCCGAAAATGCCACCAAACGCTTTATCTTGTTCCACCACCATCAAGTCGTTTCTACTCTGAAAATACATATGCTGTCTGTGCTGCTACTAATCACAATTGTCTGCCTTTTACCATAAAGGTGTTCATAATTATAATACAAACTCGGTCTTTTCAAGGAACAATAGGCAGCTTCTAACTTGACAAAGGTTAACTTGATTTTAATATAATTCATTGAATTATTTCTAACAATTACCGTACCATTTTTGATGATACAATCATTGCCTTATAAGCTAACATTTTGCCTTGTCTTCTATAATAGAAGTATATTAATCCGACTTGTGTACTGCAGCATTGTATTATTTCTGATTGTCAATCATTTAATCATTTCCTAACGGTCTTGAAGTGTGTATATTGTACATTCAGTTGTTTGATAATGTATTTTAAGTGTCATTTTTTTGTATAACTTATGTCGACCATTCATCCCTTCATTATTAATACAGTGGTTTAGACCCATCTTTACAATATGTTAGCGTTTTTCGATTTCCGAACCCTATATTATATTCATATTTTCTGTATAATTCATGTCGTCCATTCACATCCCTGTCATCGTACAATGATGTAGACTACTCATTACAATATGTTAGCACATTTTGATGACTCAACCCAATGTTCTCGGGACTAACCACGTGCATGCATGAATTCCCACCCCATGTACTTGTTATTTTCCACACCCTTGTATTTTGTTATTTATCCACCCCAAGTATTTCTTATTTTTCACCCCTGCGTGTCACTGGTTTTCCCAACGCTATGTAGTCGGAATTATTTTGTCATAATAGACATTTTCTGTATGTGCACAGATGATACTATTGTAAATAATATTTCGCTGTACTATTGTAAATAATATTTCGCTCCATGTAATCCGAACCAGCAGCCCCTAGAGATGAGCTGTGAATTCAAATATGTGGCTCCCAGCTTTGACAGAGGTCAACTCGACGAAAATATAATTTATTGAATCATTTGTACCATTTACCGTATAATTTTTGAAGATAAAATCATAGTCACATAAGCTGATATTGTGCTTCAGCTTCTATAACATAAGTATATTAATTTGTTTCTGTACTTCAGTATCGAGATATTCTGATTGTCACTCATTTAATCATTTCCTAGCGGTCATGAAGTGTATATATTTAGTGTTATGTTTATATTTTATGGACAACTTATGTCGTCCATTCACCACTTTATTATTCATACAATGTTTTACACCCATCTTTACAATATGTTAGGCATTTCGTCATGCATTTTGTGTATACAGTGTTATGTATATATTTTATGTATAATTTATGTCACCTATTCAACCCTTTATTATTCATATTTTACCCCATCTTAACAATATGTTATCGCATTTCGATTTTCAGACCACATGTTCTCAGTATTTCTTAGCCCCATGTGTTGGCGGTTTTCCCAATCCTATGTATTTCGTAATTTTCTCAACCCCATGTATTCGTGATTGCCCCACGCCATGTGTTTCGTGCCAGGCATTCCTGATTCATACCTCAAATAAGACGTTGGCTGTTGATCATTGTTCATAATATTATAATTTATAATCTGTTGCATGAAATCAGAACCGGCGGCGAATTTCAAATTGAATTTTCGCTTACGTTAATTTAAATAGTGTTTATGGCAATAAAGTTTTATGTGCAATATTTAAAAATTAAAAACCCATTGCCAGATGATAAAAATAAATGATTTCATAATAATAATAACAATAACTAACGTTTTGTCCATTTCGATGTTCCATTCGTTTTAGTACAAATAAAACGCGTGTTCCATATTTTCGAGGAATGTTGGACAGTTTCCAGCTTTCACTGAGATAAACTCGATGTAAATATTGAATTATTTCTACCAATTACCGTATCATTTTTGATATTACACTCGTTGTCAAACAAGCTAACATTGGGCATCATCTTCAATTCATTTCCTGGAGATCATGAGGCTTTATATTTAGTGTTTCATATACGTCTTCATACATTTCTATATGTATATATATTTATATATATATATATGTGCGAACGTGGGAATATATGCATGTGTGTGTGTATATGTATGTATGTATGCTTACATGTATGTTCATT
>SDVV010007874.1:0-17512 GCA_016164225.1 Gammarus roeselii | reverse complement strand
AATACAGGATAGTGTGTATTAGCTACAATACAGGATAGTGTGTATTAGCTGCAATACAGGATAGTGTGTATTAGCTGCAATACAGGACAGAGTGTGTAGTAGCTGCAATACAGGATAGTGTGTATTAGCTGCAATACAGGATAGTGTGTATTAGCTACAATACAGGATAGTGTGTATTAGCTGCAATACAGGATAGTGTGTATTAGCTGCAATACAGGACAGAGTGTGTAGTAGCTGCAATACAGGATAGTGTGTATTAGCTGCAATACAGGATAGTGTGTATTAGCTACAATACAGGATAGTGTGTATTAGCTGCAATACAGGATAGTGTGTATTAGCTGCAATACAGGACAGAGTGTGTAGTAGCTGCAATACAGGATAGTGTGTATTAGCTGCAATACAGGATAGTGTGTATTAGCTACAATACAGGATAGTGTGTATTAGCTGCAATACAGGATAGTGTGTATTAGCTGCAATACAGGACAGAGTGTGTATTAGCTAAAATACAGGATAGTGTGTAAGAGCTGCAATACAGGATAGTGTGTATTAGCTGCAATACAGGACAGAGTGTGTATTAGCTACAATTGGGTGTGTTGAGTTTTCACCACAGTAAAAAAGTTGCTGGTGGGCGTGTGGTTGCCCTGCCGTCATGACAACCAACATGACAACTTGCACGCTCACCAAAAATGTAACTAGTTGACACACGAGTAAGGCGTCCTACTGACGTCTTCTAAACCACAATGACGTCTTCTAAACCACAATGACGTCTTCTAAACCACAATGACGTCTTTTAAACAACAATGACGTCTTTTAAACAACAATGACGTATTTTGAACAACAATGACGTCTTCTAAACAACAATGACGCCTTCTAAACAACAATGACGTCTTCTAGGCAACAATGACGTCTTCTAAACAACAATGACGTCTTCTAAACATCAATGACGTCTTCTAAACCACAATGCCGTCTTCTAAACAACAATGACGTCTTCTAAACAACAATGACATCTTCTAAACAACAATGACGTCTTTTAAACAACAACGACGTTTCCCAAACAACAATGCAAACAAGTAAAGGTGTTTAGATATGTGTTAGAGCGTCAATGGAAGCAACGTTGTTGGTGCCTGGCATTGATGCTATCATGCGGTCAGCAGTGCAGAAGCTCATAAAAGATGCCACGGTCTAGAAAGTGTATGCATCTAAGAGGCGCACAGCTCCTTCAACCACGTTAGATGATATCTGATGCTTGGCTCAGAACGGGTTACAATAGACTCTACTTATCTTAAGAAGACCATAAACCATGCTCAGCATTGTGTGTTTATCTGGCGGGCAGTTAGCTCGTTGCCTAAAGAAATGGAGGTAATAACAACCTGTATTTACTCGTCTATGCCAAATCTTACAAACAAAACATCAACTAATTTTATAATCGTATGTTAATTATTAATATGTTTGTTGACAATAATAAGTGTGTACTTGATTTCAGCCAAAAAAAATCAATCATTTCTACGTAAATAATATAGTAATATTTATTGGCATGAGATGATAAAAATACGCAAATGCTTTTCATTTATGGTGAAATATCTAAATAATAAAAAAAATGCTTGACATTTAATCAATATTCTTGGAGAGAAAATTCCTTCAAGGACCGAAGTGCTTCACCATTACAGTATGCGATCGAAAAAAATTATCCACCCACAAAAACCTTTCCCACAGTGTGAACTTCTTGGTGTAAGGCATGCTGGGAGAGCCTTTCCCCTTGATCTGTTAGACCACAAAGTTTCTTGAGTGTTCTCAGTGGCTTCAATCAATCGGTGTCCTCTCTCTCGGTCATGGTGCCTGTCGTTTCCTCGTATTTATTCATCGCCTCAATTGCGGTGACCTGAAATTCGGATCGCCTTGCCAGAATGTTTGACGTATGCGTCGTTTCGCATCGTTGGCTGCCGATCCTGCCGTCGTTGTATAGCTGCTCAAATGACGTTCGGTAAATGTGTGAGCACACGTGCTGTTCCAGTAAAGGCTCCCCCCTCCTTTCCGGTAGGGAAATGTGGCTATTCCATCCGGTTGTTTACTATCTCCTCTGTCCGTACCGACAGGCTGTAACAGGCAGGGGATGCCCGCTCCCTGCACAGCTCACTCGAATACGTCACTTAGGCCTGCATTCTATGATGACTACTGCTACTGGAACGACTCGGAAGACCATGCAGACACATTCATCGACACGTCGACCATACTGACTGGTGTGTGGTCCACAGATGACCATACATACTCGAACAACCTCTGCCACTCTCAGAGTGTCAGGAACGAGTTGTGTTCTTATAGAATGTTTCAACACCGCATGCACCCACAAGCCAGTCCATACTTGTGTGGTCGGCCTCAGTCTCGCGGCCGAATGTATCAACACCGCATGCACCCACAAGCCAGTTCATACTTGTGTGGTCGGCCTCAGTCTCGCGGCCGAATGTATCAACACCGCATGCACCCACAAGCCAGTCCATACTTATGTGGTCGGCCTCAGTCTCGCGGCCGAATGTATCAACACCGCATGCACCCACAAGCCAGTCCATACTTGTGTGATCGGCCTCACTCTCGCGGCCGTAACCTGGTCTGCTTCCGTCAACACGAAGTTGAAAGCTTCTTCAGCCAGAGAAAGGTCCCAGTCTCTATGCTTGCTTCTCATCACAGTCTCCGGTCCAAACACCCTCGAGCCCTCCAATATCCAAACCCTGATGGCTACCTGGAGTTCACCCACTTCGGCGAGATCATCGCAGCCTAAAGAACTGCTTCAAATCGACCACCCGCCGAGTGTGTGGAGGAGACCAAGTCCAGCAAAGCAATTTCGGTGGCCCGTTTTATACTCAGTCCACCCATAGTAAAGATAGAATCTCTCCTTTGACAAGGGTGATGCCTGTCAAGGACTGCTTTATTGAGTGGTCAAATATATACAGTTCAACACTGATTGTAGACTGGGGCCACCCTCAAAATGTATTGGAGATGGGAGCGAAGAACAGTTATTGAGTGTCGTAAAGGTCTGTGGCTGTCTAACCAGCTCTCAATAAACCTCAAACACAAATGCTCACGTTACTCGCCTTTGAGCACGCACCTTCCGACGCAGTTATGTTTTGTTGCGTCCATAAAGTTAATGTTCACTAAATTGAACCCATAAGTTATTTTTTACTCTTCCCACTTTCTGAGAGTAGCAATGAGATTATGAAGGGTGGGAAGGGTCAGAGTTCCTCTTCCCTGTTTTTGAGAGTAGCAAAGGGGTTGTGGCGGATGATGGGAAGGGTCAGAGCTCCTCCTCCCTCATTTTAAGAGTAGCAAAGTGGTTGTGAGGGATGGTGGGAAGGGTCAGAGTTCCTCCTCCCTCTTTTCAAGAGTAACAATGGGGTTGTGAGGGATGGTGGGAAGGGTCAGAGTTCCTCCTCCCTCTTTTCAAGAGTAGCAATGGGGTTGTGAGGGGTGGGAAGGGTCAGTGCTAAATTTAAATGAATGCATTTGTGAGGAGGTGGAGAAGCGTCCAGAACACTCGCCAACTCAAACAATCGCTCTTATGACAACAAAAGGGGGAAGGGTCAGAGAAGGGAGTGGAAAAGGTGGTAGTGAAGATTGTTGAGAAGAGTAGGAGAGGTGGCAGGAGAGGTGTGGAGAGGTTGCTTGGTGAGGTTAGGAGGTTAGACTTATTTTCGATACCATAAACTCTTTATTAGAATTTTGGCTTTTCTTTACGTCAGATCCCGCGACTCTCTCTATTTAAATTACGTAACGAATTGCGTTTGAGAAATGACTAATTAATTTTATTGCTCTCGGAAAAACATATTAAAATTTACTTTGTTTAATCATCAAAGGATGTACAAAAATTTATTCGTAGAAACGTTTCTAGCAACTGGATTTTTTTAAATCAATACACTATAAATATGTTAAAGTAAATTACATTATTGACCTGATGTGAAGATTCAACTCCAACATTCAATTGCTAACTATTGAGATAAATACAGAAAAACATATCTGTACATACTTTATGTGCCTTATGTTACCGATGCTGAGCCTATCGGGGGTCATCCATTTCATGGGGGGGGGGGTAATTTGCCTTCAAGGCCTATGACAAGGCGATGGTTGTAGAATTTCTGTGAGATCCTAGATTTTATTTCTAGGCCTCACCAGTCAAATCAACTCTTAACTAGTGCAAAACCATAATTTGAACGATCTTTTAAACGTGCTATTTGGCCTGCATTCCGACACCCGCCAATGAATTGACGGGTTTATGTTGTTGAAGTTATTCGTTTATGGGAGGACAACTCTAACGAAGTCATCGGACCACCAACTGGTCAACCGCAGAAGATCGGGTGGTGCACCCACAATAATATAATCTCATATGAATGTTTCAGGCTACATATAACAAACATGATTCGGATATATGAATGATTAAAAAAAATATAAATACAACGAGTTTCCAAAACGATTATGCTCGTTTGCAGAAACAATATTCAATATATTCGATTATGTTTATTGTTGTGTTCCCGGTCATGTGACCATAAAATGAAAATTTATTAATAATGTGACGAGTGTAAAAGTCCTCTCCTCCCGGCTTCGTAACAGAATCAAATACTTTTTTCCCATTTTTAATTTTAATTTCTCCCATTTCATTGCTGAGATTTAATACTATCTTCTCTCAGGCACTTCCTCTTTCAACTTAACCAGAACTCTTCTCCTTCCTCATACTAAGAACATCAGGAAAAACAACCCTAGTAAACAGAGAATCCTCTGTTCTCAAACGATGCCGCTTTCTTTGAATAAATTGATAGAACGGCCGCTTTCTGTCGTAGATAAGCTGTAGAGGCAGGAGGTAAATATATCCGTCCATTCCATGGATGCACCCACCATAAAGGAGACTCATAATGAAATTTATTACCACATTAAAGGTGTACCGATACTAGACCACTTTCGAAATATCTTCTGTAATAAATATAATAGTAGATATTCATATCCACAGTGCTCTTTCGAAATAAATGACACTCAAAATGCCGTTTATTAACACGTTCTTATTATTATAAACTACCCTTCGATGTCAATTGTGACACTGTTCACGTAGTAAATCTATTATTTCATTTGTGAGAAAAAGTGATTTTGAATGTAACGAACCGTCGACAGAAAAAGTGACGAACTTCTTGGACAGAATAGACGGATAGACGAATAGACAGGGGATTATTATCTAACTGATTAGGTTCAATATGCTTTGGCTGGGCTGGGGAAGAGAGGCGTACGATTTAGGCTGTGTCATTTACACTTCAGGGTATTTTTTTTGCTGCGTTATGATATGTCAATCTTTGCTACCCATTATCGTATATGGTGAATCGATGTTCATTGCTTCATAACAATGCGTGAACAGCAAGCCACTGCATGTAACTACTTCCAATAATTGTGTCAATATTTGTCTCTGTTGATTGAAAAAGTTAAATCGTATCGAAGTACAGTCTCGTGTCATACAAAATGACGATCAAACAATCATTGGATTGTTTGATCGTCTTTGCCCGACTCACGAAAAGACATCAATCGGATTTAATGAAGAAAACGTCAATTTTTATTTTTGTTTATTCATTTGCAGGTATGGAATATCTTGTCTGGCATGACGTTCCATAGACCTCATTGGTGATACTTGCATGAGAGGCCAACGTAAACATGCATTGGGGTATCCACCTTCTAGGCCATAATATGAGTCTTTTCTTATAGAAAAACAACAGGGGACGGATCAATTAATGCGATCTGATACCAAGTCACATAAAAGATATGCTTAATAGCATATAAACTACGACCATGTGCAGGCAGACAGATCACATTAATAACGTGTGAAAATTGTGAACACTAACTTCATATTTTTGTGTAAAACACATAACAGCAAATGTGCCCAGAAGATTGATGTAAAAGGGCGTTGCCAGAAGAAAGACAATCGGAACTGCTGTACACGAAACTTTAAACAAGATTTCCCATTCAGATTACCCAATATTAAAGCAAGCGGGGCCATCATTAGGAAACTCTTGCCCAACGTAAAGGGAGAAAACATTATGAGTCAGTGAACTCTTTTGTTGATACATTATGAGTCAGTGAATTCTTTTGTTGATACATTATGAGTCAGTGAACTCTTTTGCTGATACATTATGAGTCAGTGAACTCCTTTGCTGATACATTATGAGTCATTGAACTCTTTTGCTGTTACATTATGAGTCATTGAACTCTTTCGTTGACGTTGACACATTATAAGTCAGTGAACTCTTCTGTTGATACATTATGAGTCAGTGAACTCTTTTGCTGATACATTATGAGCCATTGAATTCTTTTGCTGTTACATTATGAGTCAGTGAACTCTTTTGTTGATACATTATGAGTCAGTGAACTCTTTTGTTGATACATTTTGAGTCAGTGAACTCTTTTGCTGATACAGTATGAGTCATTGAATTCTTTTGCTGTTACATTATGAGTCAGTGAACTCTTTTATTGATACATTATGAGTCAGTGAACTCTTTTGTTGATACATTATGAGTCAGTGAACTCTTTTGCTGATACATTATGAGTCATTGAACTCTTTTGCTATTACATTATGAGTCAGTGAACTCTTTCGTTGACACATTATAAGTCAGTGAACTCATTTGCTGATACATTATGAGTCATTGAATTCTCTTGCTGTTACATTATGAGTCAGTGAACTCTTTTGTTGATACATTATGAGTCAGTGAACTCTTTTGTTGATACATTATGAGTCAGTGAACTCTTTTGTTGATACATTATGAGTCATTGAACTCTTTTGCTGATACATTATGAGTCATTGAACTCTTTTGCTGATACATTATGAGTCAGTGAACTCTTTTGCTGATACATTATGAGTCATTGAACTCTTTTGCTGATACATTATGAGTCATTGAACTCTTTTGCTGATACATTATGAGTCATTGAACTCTTTTGCTGATATATTATGAGTCAGTGAACTCTTTTGCTGATACATTATGAGTCAGTAAACTCTTTTGCTGATAGTGACGGAAACCCTCATTTTCAATCGTGTCTAAACGAATGAAAATTCAATTAAAAATTTAATAATCTGCTCAAGCGGCAACACTGCTCATCATTATTTTGACATACATTTATATTGGCTTAAATATTCATCGTCATTGTCATAAATATTATTCGTCATAAATATCACTCGTCATAATTATTATTCGCCATAAAAGTTAATCGTCCTAAATATGTCTCTTCAACGCCTCGCTTCCTCCCAAGTTCTGTTCAATACTTTTCACATTTCACATTCACATTTACGAGCGCTCTTCCGTGTTTTTATCGCATAAGCCCGCCCAAACCAGCCCTACTTCACCTCCGATTGACAAGGTGTTCAGGTGGCGCGTCGGTTCCTCTTCAAACACTCCACCGGCCAGGGCCAGGCTAGATACACTTATAAAATACATTTCTCCACTACTTAGTCCTATTTACCCTAATCAAATTCGTCTAAAATACTCAGAACCAAACTCGGGTACGTTTAACCAAGTGACGCTCTGGCGGCCATGTTCAGAAATACCTCAGATAAGCCCGCTTCTTTGGAGGTATGAGTTGTGTAGGAAGCAGTGATGGGCGGAGGTACGTGATTAAATATTCTTAACAAGTGTTTGGTCCAAGTGACTGGGGGAGAAGTCGGACCTTGTGCTGGATATATTAAAACAATAATGTTGTTAGTCCAATCTAGGACGCAAACCTTCAATGCCTGTTTATTGGTATTTACTGATGGCAAGGAACGCTAGTTCAAGAATGATTGATGCTAGTCGATAGATGATAAATGTGCATCATCCACTCGGGGGGTAAGGTTTAAGTTGTGACAAGTAAACGGCCAGGAAGAGCATGCACGTATTTTTACGCTGCATATTAAATAGACGGAAAAAAACTCACGTACTTATTTGTATGGTTGTCAGTGACAGATATTCGGATGAAGCAAAATTTGTAATGAAGAATTCACAAAAAACAATGATTGGAGTATAGAGTTGAGCTTCAGTGCTGTGGTGAATTGCATATTAGATAAATGTTATTAAATATCATTGTAATGCATATAGCAACAGCATTAGTATTTGGACCACTAAGCTTTTAAAGGTATTTGGATCATTAAGCTTTTAAAAGTATTTAGACCACCCAGGTTTTATAGGTATTTGGACCACAAAGCCTTAAAAAATAAATCCCATTCCAAACAATTCTTATAAGCCCATTCAAAAGCACATGATCTAGGCCCAAATATTTAGACTGAATATATATACAATCCTACCTTGACTCACGTCCCTCTACCCTCCCCTTCCCCAGTATGTTTGTCTGTAAATGGGGGTGTGGGAATCCCCTCAAAAGGTAGAAGCTTCTATACTAAGGTCATTGACTGCTAGAAGTAGAAAGGGGGTGTGTGGGGTGGAGTGAAGGGGAGGGTGGGTAAGTGAGGGGGGGAGTAGCTATTACTAATGTGGGTCCGGTTGGTACACGTGTGCCACTGCATGTGTGTAGGCATTGTCATTTTATTAATGAAGGAGTGACCAGTTTACTTCCGTTTACTATTTGCAATGGGTTGGATTCATGCGAGCAATAAGTGCTAAACAAACACATGATCTATAGGCATTTTAGAAGTATTTTGTCCAAAAAAATCCTTCAGAAATTGGACAAAGCAATGGAAACGTGTAGCTAAATACTATTCTTGCTGAACATATAAAATAATGTCATTTTGTCGCATGTCACGTGTAGTGAATGATAAGATAAAACATTTATCCCATTTTGTAGCTATTTGAATTCAGCAGACACTAATGCGGCAAGAAAGCGAGCTATGCAATAATGTGATCATTTTAATTCCAATCACAAGTGGAAGCGGCAATGACACGGGAACAAATATGATTAGTAAACAAAAAAGTATAATAGTTCTTTTTAGTAGCCTAGGGTCGCTTTGTTTTTCGTTAATTTGAAACCGTATATCGGAAACGGCTAAGAATTGTATGTGTGAGCAAACAAACAGGTTACGTCAGAAATAGAACTAATTTATGTGCTCGGTATTTATTTTTTTACTTGCAGGGGATTCTGTGTCATTATCTGGCACGTTGAATTTTATGGCAATATCGAATACCTTCTTTGTTGACATTCTTGCTTGTGTTCTAGAGCAAATGTGTTGATAATACAGTGTTTGTCATCGTAGGACACTCTTGAGACATAACAACAATCAGACACCATCATCAACCGTCACCTTAACGTATCATCTGTGCCTCTAGCAAGTGCTTGCGAAAGTTGGTGTATTTTTCATTCGAATTCGCTATTCTTGGAAGCAAACAAACAAAATTAAACATAGAATGAATGGAATATCCATTGTTTAATATTAATCACAGAAAATTTGTATAAATAATTGTCTCTAATTACAATTGTACACCCATACAGGCAGCTGGTACACGTTCAGTCCTATAGAAATTTTTACTGTCTCTTGACTAAGAGCAATTCTATACCTCATGCAGCAGTTGGTCCAGGTTGTGTGATGTCATCCCGAATGCACTTATTGGTCCTGTTATGATGCTATTTCACTCATTGTGTGCCAGCGGCTCTTGCTTGGAGTAAACAATTGTTTATCATTCTTTATTCAGTAAACAAAAACCTGGGCAAAAGCGTGCACCAGCTGTCCGTGGGAACAAATAAGCGCGGACTATCTTTCTAAGATTTTGCACAGCAGATGCACTTAAAAGCAAACCTTACGTGTAACCATGATACAGAACTGAGTAATAGTTCATGACGAACGTTGGAAAAAAAAGTATACAAAAATGTGTAAAATGTTCCCGTCTTCAAACATTCTGACAAGCAAATCATCTAAAATGCTGGTCCGTGTCTTTTTCTTGTATTTTATTCAAATTTGCTGCTCCGTTGCAGGCGCGGTGCTGAAATATTCCCAAGGGGACGAGGCGGATTTTCCATTATATATTATGTAGACTTATAAAATATAACATTTAGTTTTTAACTAAGAATTCTTACGGATGTTTGATCATCAAGCGAGGAGGAGTGTAGGGCCATCCCTCCCGCCCTACTCCCCGAACTACACCCCTGCTTAGTAACCGCTACTCACGTGACAGAAGCCATGATCAGGCTCGTATCTTACATGTTGAATTATGTTATTGCGTACAGTACAATTTCCAACTTCGACCAATGTTATATTTCACTATTCCTCGGCTTCAATATGTCACCGCGAATTAGTTCATATTCTATTTACCTATAAACACTAATATACCCTTTTCGAATGTGTTACAGTCTGCCCGCCGAATGCATGCGGCGGGCGTTGCAATGTTCTCTTTGGTCAGTTATTTTTACATGGGTTCCTGCATTGCGTGTAATGAAGACGGTGGCCAGCTTCAGCAGCATCAGTACAACTTGCATGGCCATTTATTTCTCAATAATCATGATGCTTGGAGGTTACGATAATAAACATTGCGGTAGGTAAAAAATAAAGTTTGTATCTTATGCATGAGATACAGCATAAATTATCGATGACTGAATCAACAACAAGGAGGAAGAATTATAAGTAATGTAGGTAATTTGACAGTATCTTCTGCCCATGTTGGTTCTGACTCACTGCCTTGTGACTGCAGATTATTTTAGTTAACATAACTCAGCCTGAGTACTTACGCAGGACAGCAGCAGTTGCTGTCCTTCCTTGACCGAAGAAATAAATTATTATCTAGAGATCTAAGTGGCTAGTCAACACCAATCTTCAACAACGTTTATGCTGTAAGTGTCTTCCTTCTGCTAATATTTTCATTACGTAAATAGTGAACAGGAAGAAAGTTTGGTTTACGTACATGTGTACACATGAGACGGACATAGGAGCGTGTGTACGTTTGTACGGTTTAAAATAGTATGACTGGTAGCCAACCCGCAAGTACGTACACACGAACGCTCACACGCACCCACCCCGCTTGGGGAAATACGTCCCCTGTTATTAATATGACTCCATAACCCCTCTCCCCCTCTCCACGTAACAAGACGGAAGGTATTGGAATCGTGTCACCTACCCCTCGCAACACAACGTAGAGCATCGTAATTGCACCAGCACCTTCACTGCATGACGCTGTTTATAATATTTACGACACCAGAGCCAGCTTTCAAGAACCTTTTGAGTCGCGTCGTCATGAGCGGGTTTCATACGAAAATTCTCATCAAGGTTTAATAAGTTGACAGATTCTGTACATACACTTCGAGCTAGTTTGAAATGAGGGATTTACTTATGAACAATAGTTTCTAGTGTGTTTATACACTTCACAGTTTCTATACACAAATATTGACCGAGAAATAAACATGTCATTGAATTTAGGTGAAATTTGTTATCTTCACCGCTTGCAATGTAGAAACAACAATAATTTTACAAATATCCCCGACAACATAATAAAGATGTTCTTTCTATCACAATTTAAAATAATATTAATAATTCAACGCCCTAGTATAATCATTAATAAAACAATTTCGCTGTTCCAAAATTGCTCAAACGGTACCATGTATTTTTATTTTATCCAAAACATTTATAAGATGAAGACTATTTCATGGTAGGAACTTCCCCTCCCCATCAGCCTTTCCCCGTATTCCCCCTTACCCTCTGTCCCAGAAGCAATAGGCAATAAAAACTTCCCCGTAAACTGAATAGCAGCAGCTGCAGCTGTTTACAGTCTCCTCTACAGCTGTTTACGAGCACGTTCAATCTCCCTCTGTTCCCATACATCACACAAGGCTTTATTCTTCAGGCCGCCTTTCTTTCTCCTCCACCTTACTCTCTCTTTCCACCCATGCCTCATTTAGAAGTCACTCATCTTACGACCATCTACCAACCATCAAGTGACCATTTTCCATTTAGCAACTATTATGCGACTATACCACGATTATCTTGCGACCATCTTGCAACTATTATGTAACTATCTTACGACCATGTTGCAATCATCTTGGACCCATTTTCCATTCTGCTACGTTTATGCGACCTTATTTTGATCATCTTGAAACCATTTCCCTTGCCAACTTGTAAACATCTTGTGACCATCTTACGACCATCTTGCGACCATCTTGCCACCAAAATATATCGTTTTTTGTCAATGCGTGTTATGGCCAGACGGTGGCCAATTTTCGTCAATACTCCTAATTCACGGATGTTGTTCAGGGATGGTTTCCTTCGGTGGGTTAGGGGTTAACTTCACTTTCTACTTTGATGGGTGGTTATATTCAGAAGGGGGGTTTTCGGTTTGATTTTCTTCGGTGGTTATGTGTGGTGGGTTTCTTCAGCTAAGCCTTGGGAGTAGGTAAACTGACACTAGCCCCCGTTTATTTATTATCAAGGTTATACAGCAACATAATTGAATAATTGAAAGATAAAGTGACCTAAAGTGTGTTTATGTCCTGCTAGGAATATCATTAAGTGGTTTATGTAATTTGAGCACTTTGCCACTCAACCATTCAATAAATAAAAGTGGAGTATATTATAATACTGTTTCATGTACTACGAAATTGTTCGTAGATGCTCGACGGATTATGTCTCGTTCAGTTAAAGAACTGATGTGTCAACTGTCCTCATTACACCGACACTTTAATATTATTCTAAAGAGAACACAGAGAATGTGAACTACTTTGCGTCTCACTACCTCAACAATGATCTAAAAATGTTAGCTCCAAACTTATAATTATTTTGTATCACTCTGCTTAGATTGGAGGACCTTGGATTCCAAAATTGCCTGTCTCAATACTACTCCACTCGGAAAGACACCTAGAATGTTTAGTTACCATATTTTGTTGTATACAGTATACTTACATAATTACCGACTCTGTTTTAATCGATGCAATCTAATTGGTAGCCAAGTTACTCCTAGAAATCATCCTCGATCTCCTAATTAGTAACATTTATTTTGTACAAACTGCAACAACACACCTCAATTACGTCACATCTGAGGAAAGTTTCCTAGAGTAATTAAGTATTTCGTTTGATAAAATTAACTTAATTATTTCAAGTATTGGCCAATGTTTTCTTGAAATTTAATATGCAGTATAGCACATACGTTCGAAAAATACTCGAATATTATTAAACATTGTTGGGAAAGAATTGTTCTATAGAATAAGTTTATTAAACTCTTTATCGGAATTTGATTCACGAGTATATATCTGATGCACTTTTTTTTATATTTAATAACTGAAATAATCAATATCTGTTGGATGTTTTAAACAAATAAAAGCTGACAATCCTTCCCTATCACTGTTTATCGCAGTGCCTTCCATTACAGAAGCCATATGTTGATCAATGGCGACAGATGCTGTAAACAACTAATGTTTTAACAAACATGCTTCGACAATCATGCTTTGACAATCATGCTTTGGCAATCATGCTTTGACAATCATGCTTTGACAATCATGCTTTGACAATCATGCTTTGACAATCATGCTTTGACAATCATGATTTGACAATCATGTTTTGACAATCATGCTTTGACACTCATGCTTTGACAATCATGCTTTGACAATCATGCTTTGACAATCATGCTTTGATAATCATGCTTTGACAATCATGCTTTGACAATCATGCTTTGACACCCATGCTTTGACAATCATGCTTTGACAATCATGCTTTGACAATCATGCTCTGATAGTCATGCTTTGACAATCATGCTTTGACAATCATGCTTTGACAATCATGATTTGACAATCATGCTTTGACAATCATGCTTTGACAATCATGCTTTGACACCCATGCTTTAACAATCATGCTTTGACAATCATGCTCTGATAGTCATGCTTTGACAATCATGCTTTGACAATCATGCTTTGACACTTTATGCTGCGGTAATCATTCCACGAAATCTTTTATTAGTGCCTACCCTATCCAGAGTGAACCGTACCCACTGAGATCATCCTCCTCTCAGCTGCTCTAATCAATAATATTTCCAAGCTTATGCTCCTATGATCCTTTAGTTATGTACCTTAATCTCCAAAGTATCATATATACTTTGGAGGAAATCACTTACTTTCTCAGGACGATCTACCCCTCTTCAAGTTAATGTCCCAGCTTCACCAGGACACATAAGTCTAAACTTAACTTTTTGTCCTCGGAACAAAAGGTAGGGCTGTTTGTATTCAGAGGCATTGCTTACGACATACATGGCGTGAGGGAAATAAACGAGACACGGGACGGGGATCTGACTGGCCTGTGAAGAAAACAGACAGGCACACGACGGGAAGGATAGAAAGTCAGAACTGAAAGACAGACTCACCGACTTGGAAGATAGACAAAAAAAATGAAAGATTGACATGCAGAACTGGAAGACAGTTTTGTCTGAATTAAATAAATACAACCAGATCAGAATTACCTGAACTGATCGAAAGTATAAAGTCAAAAATGAACATAAATAGGAAAATCGAAAATGCAGGCAGTCAGACTTTCTACAAAGGCAGTCGGACCCAAAATTCAGACAATAAGACAGAAGATTAAGACAGTCCGACCTGAAAGGTAGAGTTCTGACCTGAAACTCAGACTTGAAAGACCAAAACAAATAATAATCAACTGACCTCCCGAAAAGAATTTTTGATTTATTTGACTGATATAATGTATACGTGAAATCAAATACTAGAAATCGTGATTTGGGCAGCAGTGCTATGAAAGAGTATCGAAGATATGTCATGTTGGTATACATTCTAAATACTCCTTGTTTGACCGAAAATTTAAAAAAATGTAAAAAACTCTGTAACAAAGGTTACCTGCTTCTCTTATCCTACGATCCTGATCGATCGTAGCTGCTAATTGGACAGAAATAACCTCTGCTTTGTCCATCGGTGTCGATTTGGCAGCAGCGCGGCCGCTGTATTGACGACATTTGGCTTCGTGGCGTGTAGGCCTGTCACCGTCGCTCATTAGGGCCGGACTATGCTATTCTCAACTGACACGACGAAGGGGACATGAGAGGAGGGGAGAGGGAGATGTGGGGAGTGAGGGGGTCACTAGAATGGTCGAACAGGACTTGAACCAAATAGTATCATTGCTTGTGAGGATGACAAGTATAAAACTCGAATTGATGAACAAACTCGAATGAGCTATATCTATGATGAGGAATTTGATAAATTAATGTTATATTTATACACGCATGGCACTGTACATACACGACATACCTGAACAGAGAGATGATGAAATTTTACCGCAGCGGAGTTATGTAAAATCTTTCTTTTAAAAATTTAAATGAATATTTTATAAATATATTGTAACTATTTTAGAAATGCTGCGATATTAAATATTGCTGCGATTTTAAATACGGATGCGATATTAAATAATCCCGCGATTTTAAAAAGAATAGTTATTGAATTGGGGTGAGGTTACCACAATAAGCTAATTATTGTTACTAGTTGTAAAATGTGAAACATATACGACAAGCTTCCTGATGATTATTTGACGATGATAGATGCGAAAGACGATTAAATCGTGAATAACCAATGGTAATAACGCAAAACTCTATTATCAATGTGTATTCATATAAACCAGTCATATATATTCTTTTATGTATACTTAGATCAAGTGATATGATGGATATGGGAAGAAGAATTATACCAACATGGTTACTCATAGTGTAATTACCCATGCGTTCTTCATTCCACACTTGCAATCATTTTAACTCATCATGAATAAGAGTCTCTAATCTATTCTTTGTGTTTGCGAGTATGAAATGTTTTTTATAACATATTAAAACGTTATATAAAACTAACCTCTGTGTTTGCTCGAATTAGATGTTTTATTTATGATATATTAATACTTATCGCCAATATGTTTGTCGTTTACTGCATGAAATAACCATAACTTAATTTATTCTATTTTCCTCAGGTCGTGCAACAATTGTGAGTAGTCCATAAGCGGATCATAGTATACCAATCTGTTCCAGAGGTGATCCATGGCACCAAACATGTACTAAAAATGTATTGACATTTGAATTTTTTCCCTACAGAGATGTGTCAGAAAGTTGTATACGCGTAACATTACGTTAATATATGTTTTTTTCATGATTCTCCAATATTCAGAATAGATTTATGTTCCATTGATGTTTAAATTTTGATGCATCAGTATTATTAATAATATTATTTGCAATAATATTGTTAATATTATTAACAATATTATTCAACATTATTATTGATGTTTCAATATTATTGACGTAAGTATTCATCACATTCCTCGATTTTAAGGCATGATAATTCGTTGGAGAGGATACTTATTTGCTTTGATGATAGTTTATGTGAGGAATCTTTGGAATACCCCCATCCACTATTTTAATACACCATCCACTATTTTAATACACCAGCAAACTATTTATTACCCCATCCACTATGTTCAATATTGTGGTAATGTTGTAAAACATTTTTTTTGTGCAATCATGAATGTTTGTACGTTGCAAACCAAGAAGTTGTATATACATTCAAATATCCTCTTCATCAACAAACTCGATAACATTAAAACACCACACCCATGACCTAAAAAATTAGATACTACGTAGAGTTATGCAACATACCAATACAGTGACAGCTTGAATACAGTCGAACCAGCGGTTTTCGAGAGATCACCTCTTGAAGTTTGAGATTGTGACGTCATAAACAAATTTCCTCAATAACTGTTGAAAAAATCTGTTTATTTCGTCCCAAAGCCTTCAATTTCAAGAGCTGATCTCTCAAAAACAGTTTGTTCAATCGTTCTCAAAATTTCACCGTATCTCTGTGTTGCTTATATCTACACTATGTCAGGAAACCAATTGTGTAGGACACTGGAGCTTTAACATAAAAACACACTATCGGGCAGTTGTGTCATTGTTGGGCGGCAACTAACTTTCCTCGTGTGTTGAATATAAAATAGCATCGTCTGGACAAACATTAACACGTTTGTCTTCTTCATCCACGTCATCTCTTTTGACGGGTAATAATTATTCCCGATTTTCAACTTATCCATAAATTTTCTAATAATTCTCTTTTCCTTTTATGTCACGTCCATTTTGAACTAAATCCCAATGTCCGTTTCTAAATTATTTCAAAAACATTCACATGTTTCTCTTCTTTCACGTCATCATCATTCTGAAGATTCATAGAATAATTACGTATCTCGCTTCAGAACCTATCCACGAACATACCCACGTTCGTCCCTCTCTCGTTACTTCCGTTGTCAGGGTAATACGCTTTTCCCCTTCACCAAACATTTTTACGCGCTTGCAATCTTCTCTCTTTTCCTTTAATTTTTTAGGGTAATCACTTTTCTCGCTTTTACCCACCAGACCCAGCAAGGCGTGGTTACTGCCGCATCCGACAACCAGAGGGGCGTTAGGAGCCCCCCACCCCCCACCACAGGTCTGCAAGTGACTTAATCAACACGAATTTTTGGTTGTGCATACGGAATAATGTTTTCGTTTGGATAGATATAATAAAGTTCATATACATATATATATATATATATATATATATATATATATACATATATATATATGACTTTCTT
>SDVV010007873.1:0-17512 GCA_016164225.1 Gammarus roeselii | reverse complement strand
ATTTATCTAAAATTTTCTAATAGGTAATATGGACTCCTGTGGGCATCTGACCGGCTTATAAAACTGAATCGCATGAAACTCGACAAGTCCTTCTATGGCATTTGACCGTCGTATGAGATATAGTCTGACCTTCTGAATGTTTAGACAAGCCATAACAAAACATACAAGGGTAACACGCGAGAACACTCGCGTGGATACTCAAGGACATTTGACCGTCAATTCCAAAGCGCCCTCCGAATGATCTCGACAAGCCCCCAAAAAAAGGCAATTGTCCTACGTATGCTGACAGTCCGAATTCCGAATGTACCGACAAGCCATAAAAAAAGAGAAATGCAAAGGAGCCATCGATTCAATTTTCAGTTTTGTAAATTACCTTTAGTGATCCGACGATCGAAACTTAACCTAGTAAAAACCGCACTCAAACCGTCGAAATTAAGTCTCTAATAGCACTCGGCTAGAACCGAATCTTTCATTCTCGATCTGTTTTTTCCTTTCTCTTCTTCTTTTCTTCTTCTCCTAATCATCTTCCTCTCTTAACTATAATCATCATCATCGTCTATCAGTCCTGGCCAGCCCGCTCTCGGAGGAGGTCTCCCCTAGCTACGCGACAAACCGATAAAAAGGTTGTGCTTTCAAAACTTTTTCGCCTGTGAAATTATTCAGTTATTTTTAGCTCGAAGCTTAAGTTCTGCCTTTGACAGAAGAGAGGAACATCTTTGAGAAGCCTCCCGACGTCTGGAAAGGTTGGTATGAGTTTCCGCCGCCGACGACTAGCTTCGATATCTACGGCGATTACGAGCTGCCAGTGAAACGCCGTGGTACCTGTCGGGACTCGAAGCCGGAAAAGTATAAACCTTACGAGACGCCAAATCCTCGATGTTGCATCATATGCGATTCCGTGCCGTTAGCGCCTCGCTCGAACTCCTACGGCGACTTCGTGCTGCCAGTGATGCGCGTGGTACCTGCGTCGGATCCGAGCTGGCAAAGTTCCGTTGTGATACATGCGACAGATACGAGCCGGTCGAGTTTCGCTGCGATACTTGCGACACTGACGAGCCGACAGCGATTCTCCTATTCATCAGATTTATAAGAGGCAGTAGAGGAAAACTGGTGTCAACCCTTGGGCCCAGGGATGCGCGCAGCAGAAGAAACCTCGATTGATAGAGTGGCTCAAGAAATTCTAAGGGATATTCGTTTGCTTTAGGAAGTCCTCAACCCCGGTGGAGTTGGGAAGATTTAACTGATAGGAAAGTCTCATGATGAGCGGCACTAAGTGATAGGTACGCTAGGTATAGAAAGTTAGAACTTTGTGAAGCGTAGGCAGTTAGGTATGGGGGCCGAAGTTGACGGTGGAGACATCACTTGGGGACCTGGGGGCCCCATTGAACAAAATTGCTCACGAGTCCTCCTTCTTGGGAACAAAGGACATGTTGTATGTATAAGTAAGGGGATGAGTATAAGTTTGGAGTTTATCTTTTGGTCTTTGCATGAAGTATGTAAGTAGATCACGTATGTATGCATGCATGCATGTATGCATGATGAACGTATGTATGATGCATGCATGTATTATGTATGTTTATAGATGAATGAATCTTTGATATATGTATGAATGTATATATGTATACATCATGTAAGTATGATGTATGTATGATAAATGATTGCATGTATGTATATCTGTATGAGGCATGTATGTATGTTGCATGATGTTTGTGTGCAAGATGTATAAATGTACGATGCATAAATGTATGATGTATTCATGTATAATGTATAAATGAATAATGTATGAAGTTTGTATGTATGAAGTGTATGTGTATGATGTATGCATGTATGACGTACGTAAGGTGTAGGTATGTGTATATGATGCATGTATGTACGTTTGTATGATGTATGTACGTTTGTATGATGTATGTACGTTTGTATGATGTATGTACGTTTGTATGATGTATGTACGTGAGATGTGATGTATGCACGTGCGTATGTATAATATTTGTACGTATATATGATGTATGTACGTATGTATGTTGTACGTACTTATGTATGATGTATGCACGTATTCATGATGTATGCATTTATTTATGACGAATGTTCGTATGTATGATGTAAGTACGTATGTATGATGTGAGTACGTATGCACGATGTAAGTACGTATGCACGATGTAAGTACGTATGCACGATGTAAGCGCTTATATATGATGTATGTTTGATATATGCACGTATATATAATGTACGCACGTATATATAATGTACGCACGTATGTATGATCATTGTAAGTATGTATGTATGAATGATGTATGTACATATATATGATGAATATATGCGCGTATGTATGATGTGCGTACGTATGTATGGTGTACGTACGTACGTACGTATGATGTATGCACGTGTGTATGATGCATGTACCTGTATATGATGTATGTATGTACGTACATACATCGTACATATGTTGTATGTATGATGTACGTACGTATGAACGTCTGTATGATGTATGTACGTGTGTATGATGTAAGTTTGTATGATCTATGTTCGTTTGTACGATGCATTTACGTATGATGTATGTACGAATGTATGCGCAAATGTATGATGAATTTGCGTATGTACGATGCATTTGCGTATATATGTAGATAAGTATGTATGTGTGCACGTATGTATGATGCAAGTAAGTCTGCATGATGTATGCGCGTATGATGTATGTATGATATATGCACGTTTATATAATGTATGCACGTATGCATGACGATTTTTTGATATATGCACGATGTATGAACTTATGTATCATGTGTGTACATATTGCTGTGTGCGCGTATGTATGATGTGCGTACGTATGTATGATGTACATACGTATGATGTATGAGAGTATGTATGTACGTACATACATCGTGCATGTTGTATGCACGTGTGTATGATGCACGTACGTATGTATGATGTACGTATATATGATGAATGTATGAACGTATGATGCAAGTACGTGTGTAGGATGTAAGTACTTGTGTATGATGTAAATACGTGTGTATGTCTGTATGATGTATGTACGTACATATGTAAGTACGTATGCATGATGTATGTACGTATGTATGAAGTGTGTGGATTAAATACACATATTATGCATACATAAAACAAATAACCCAAAATTTAGCCACCACTCCAATTATCGAGAGACTTAAGCTCTATAGATATTAGGTAACAATTAAAATATGTATAAAATATACAAAAATAAGTAGAATTAAACCATGCATAAATACCCAATTATATAAAAACACAGACACATCCGTGCACCACCTGTAGCTTCCCCAAAATGCGATTGAGTGTTTTAAAAGATGCATCTAAATGACGAACTTGGCAAACTTTACTGATGGTGCGCAGATAAAAACAGCAGGGGTCTCCGTTGGATGTAGTTACTAGTTAACCGTTGACATCAATTGTTACGGGCTCCAAACACATGCATACCAGGTTCAAAAACAATGATGAGCAAAAGCGAAGCTTATAAAATGGACCATTCTAATCTAATAATGAAAATAAACACTCCTTTATTGATTAACTTAATTTTAATCTAATAATATATTGTGGAAACATAGCTTCGTGCAACAATACCCATGCAAAAATACAACTTGTACTACAGAAGCCTATTCAAAGTAATCAATCCTAGGTTTGTGGAGCTTTCTGCCTCTATTTCGCCTGATATCCATGTCAAAATATCTGTCGAAAAGATAATCAAGCGGTTCTCCAACAGAGAACTGCGTAGAAATGATAACAGCCGTAAAATAAAATCATGGACGTGTGCGGAAATAGACTAGCATGCAAAAAGCGCATGTATGGGATTATGATTTTTAATACAGCCAGCAAATTTTAGATGTAAGTTCCTAATAAAACATGTATTCCTTATATACATTATCAAACATTTTTTTTCAACTTCTATGTTTACATTATCCTAAAGGCAAAGGCCCGGCAATTGGAATTTGCAATAAACGCTACACGCCTCGCAATTGAATAGCACTCCCTCTAGTGAAATAAGACCAGCGGTAAACGCGCACCGGACACCAACTTCTACACGCTATGCAACCCTCAACTGTCCATTATATTTCAATTGATCACATCCTACCCGCCATACGCTCCTGGGAGACGACAAAAATTACCTTACGCTCCGCGGACACGTCATGGGCTCCTATAGTAGCTACTGACACCCATCATTGCTGTACATCAAATAGTGAACATGATGCTCATCAAGAGGGTTTTTGTTAATTACCTAGATGAATAGGCAAATGGTATAAAACTGCCGAATGCAATATATATCGTACGAGTTAATTAGTGGTACACGCATTAGGTGCAAACGAATAACACCAAATTATAGTCTGATACACAATATGTAAAGTAGGACAACATTTGAGATATATATTTTTTGTGAACAGAGTTTACGCATAATCACTTGACGCATGCATAAATATCTTGCTGTATAAGGTGTCAAAATGTGTTCAGCATAACTGAACACTTCAGCAAACGTTAACAGTTTTTTTTTGTTTCATTTTCCAGTAGGCGAACATAATTCGGGAAATATTTTGTGTGATCAATTTCATATGCGTACTACGCATTTCAATAGTTATTTATATATCCGCGAGGTTAAGCAATAGTATTCTGCAGCAGCAAACCGGTATACCACGAGAAAAAATTGAAGGAAGGACAATTTTGTAACCTAGCATGAAGCCTCAAGTCGCCAGCCATTTCAATGCAAAAATGTAACTGATAAGCTTCGAAAACATACACTTTCGTAACTATCAGTTTTTGCAGCTGGTTTAATGCTGTTCAAGTATATTTTGATTAGTATACGGTCATGTTCGCTGGCCGAGTACTTAGCCAAAATGAAAGCGAATGTGTGCTATTTTCAATGTTTCTTCATTTTTCAGTAATTTCCCTCCAGATATTTTTTTTTACAGAATAAAAACTGCGATCGGCCATTTGTATCTGCCAGTCTTCGTGTTGGTATCACGAGGATGTATAGGTGGAGGTGGCACAGCCAGTTTATGAACGCTAGCAAGTGGAGACAACAAACCACAGCCACATGGCAGCCGCCATGCGGAGGACCGAAATACTGAAGGATCGATAGGATCCAATTGATTGTTTGTCCTGTAACTCTCTTGATAGCAGAAATCTATACTGGTATGGAAAATATCAGGTTTGAGTATAACGCAGCCCTACCAAAGGAACTTGGTTTCATTTACTTACAATACCACATCATTACATTTTGGTCCATTTAAAAGAATCAACTAGTTAGAAAATTGCCTACTCAGTGTTTAGTTGTCGCTGTACATTCAAAGTAAAGTTTTTTGCAGCATGGAAGTCCATTACTTGAAGGCATTTAGAAGAAATACATTATCAGAAGGCACAAGTGATTTTCCAAAGAATTACAACATGAATCAAGGCATTTCTTTGAATATGATTGCTTATGAAAGTTTCTTGCTCATGCAGGGGCAAGTTGCGTGCATCCCGCTTTATGTACGTACTATCGGTTACAAAGTAAGACATTCTTTATTTCGCGCTGCTTTTTATGAACCTCATTTAAATCAAATTTTATGCAGCAAGGTAAATTTGTTTGTTTACAGCCAAACGTCTGGAGGAAATGCACATGTGTAAATCCATACTATGAAACATAGTCTTGGTGCAGGGATGTCGTAATCAAAACGCGAAATTATAAATAAGGTCTCTTTGTAACCGATAGTACATAACGATGGGTTTCAGTGCAATTGTGATGCCATCAGTTCTTATAAGAGGTCAATGCAGCCAGCTACTATATACTGGGCAATGTTTCATGAAAATTACACTAGAAAATGATACACAAAACAAGAAAGACATGCACAACTTTTAATGTTAAAAAATCAGGCCCACGGTCATGCGAATAATTATTTACTTCATCATATACTACTTCATATGACAAAACACGCAATGTTAAACATAGAATGGACTTTCTCAGTGTTACGCTGAAATCGCACAAGACTCGTCTGCGTCAACTATTTGGTCTCGATTTCTAAGGGATAAGTTTAGGAGTTTCCATGAAAATCTACAGATAACTTATTATTGGTCGATTACAAGTGATATTCAATACGATGCGAATGTTAAATGCGCGATACCTTTTCAACGAATCTTGCAACTTGACGGATAACATGCGGTTACCTCGTCGATGCACCCAGCCGAAGCACTGTTCAAACTGATTATTCGAACGGTACAGAAAAAATACGAACAATGCTTCAAATCTATTATGTACATTTATGAAAAAAAAGTAACTGCATCGTTACCAATTTGTCGCTCAGAGCAACCGAAGGCACTGCAAACAGCAGTCCACGCAGTGTCGACTTTCTACTTCGTTTATTTCAATGCATTGCTGCGCTCAATGTTGACACTCCAATTGACTTTCAGCCAGCCGACGGCCAGTCCATGTGCTTCGGTTCATAGCGGCTGTGAAACCTCCTTGGTATGGATGAATCTAGCACCCACACGCTCTCGTGCCTTTATAGTGAGGGTACGTAAGCTACCTGAGGGTGTTACGTTTTTGGAAGGCGGTCAATTTTTGAAATGGAGATGGCTAATTCGAGTGCGTGCAACCCGCAGAAAATACCGGCCTCTTGGGGTAGAGGCGCCGAGCGTGAGGTGCCTTCGCACACGGCGGCAGTACTACTGCCACTGTGTGCGGTGGCAGTAGTACTGTCTCAGAGATGAGGCAGTACTACTGCCACCAGAGATTGTTCATCAAGTGGTCTCGAGAATTCTCTGCGGTACGTGTTTGTTTCGGAGTACACTTGCAAATCTAGGTTGACCAGCGGTGGGTTCATCATCCACGTTGGTGTGTTGATTTGAAGAATTCGGTAGGAGAATGAAGGCTTGATTGCTTTGCGGTTAATGTTCAACGAAGTCAGTTAGATGTCCACGCATAGGGAAAAAGGTGGGTGCTGGGGGTATTGATAAAGCTCCTGGTCTTAAAGTAATATCATAGCACGAGTTCCTCTCTTCGGAGCAGAAGAGGGAGCTCTTTAGCAAGCACGTTCAGCGATTCGATGGGAGTGGAACGGAACCACGCCTGTTTTGATAAAGCAGAGCGTAGTTTACGATGAGGAAGAGGGGTTCAGGAGTGGTTTTGGCTGCTGAACCGTGAGCAACGGCTCCATAGTCAATGCGTAAGCGTATCATTGTTCTGAGTAACGTCATGTCGGTCTCCATATCGGCATTGAATTTCATGAATGTTACAGAGAATAATTCCCGTTGACTTTTTACAGCGAGTCTCCAGGACTGTTGGGTTCGCCATGTGAGTTTGTGGTCCCACACAAAAACTACAGACCTTGTTGCTTCTTTATATACTAGAGGTTAACTAACTATGCAGCATTAGGTCAGGTCTCACGTGTAAGCCGGGCACAAGTGTGAATAGACTTTGATTTGATTCTTATTTCCACAGAGACACAACGCGAGTCATTATAGGCTTCCCCGTATGGCTCAATGATCATGATTCCAGTAGGCTCGCACGCCTCAGTGTGCGAGAAAAAACGACGCTGTTAAAGTTAGAGAAATTTTAAAATTTTAGCAATGTCAGACGCCCGCTGTTGCGCACAAGAAAAACGCTTAGACGAAACGGATCTCCGCTTCCAATCATTTAGAATTTCACGAGTAATACGCACGCACGCCAGTGCGTACAGGTAGCATCGTCGAGACTGGTACAAGGTTTACGGCTACACGGACGAAGTTAGCTCCGACAGCAACCCAACGTTTACAGCTACGTGGTCTAGTTTAGTAGAGGTACAATTTATTTATTCAGGTAAGATAAAGACTCAGACAAAACGAATTCCCGCCTCCAACCACTCTGATCTCCAGAAATAATATTCACGCGCGCCAGTGCGCACAGATAGTATCGTCGAAATTGGTACAAGGTCTATGGCTTCACGGATTAGATGAACTCTGGCCGCAACGCGTCACAAGGTTTTAAGCTACGCAGTCCAGGTCAACCCCAGAAATTGCACTGTCCGTGCACGCGCGAGCGAGCAGACTGAAAAAAAAACATTCACAAATTCACGAACAGGAACTCCCGCACAAATACACCAGCATTATTATACAAGCCATTTTTTTGGGTGGATCGTGAAGAAAGTAAAGGCAGGTTCGTCATGAGCAGAAAAACGACTCAGATTATTGATTTTGCACTTACAGTTTCAGGGGATAAGGCCTTGCGCTACCCGGAGGTTAGCGCAAGTCCCCGGGTACCCCGCGACCCATCGTCTCCGCTCATCTCGGCTCGTCTGGAATAATTTCGGTCAGTTTCGGCTCGTCGCGACCAACTCGCCTCGCCTCAACATGTTTCAACTGATCTCGACCAGCCTCGACGTGGCTCTCTCCTTCTGTGCTAGTAATCATGTAGACTGTAATAAAAAAATTTAAATCAAGCATTTTAGGGTGGGAGTGGGGTGGCAGAGGTACCTCGGGTACCAAAAAAGCTCGACGAGTCCCGGAGGGTAACCGAAGTTCCTCGAGCTCTCCGGGTCTCTCGTCTCAGCTCATCTCGACTGGTCTCTAATCATTTCGGCCAGTCTCGGCTTGTCGCGACGAACTCGACTCTCAACATGTTTCGACTGATCTCGACTAGCCTCGATGAGACATTCGCCCTCTGTAATAATCAAATTTTCTACTCAAGCATTTCACATACACATATTTGTGTATGGGTTTTAGCGTGGGAAACAGGGATCCCAGGGTTGAGAGGGGCCTCAAGCGGGTCCCGAAGTTCCTCTAGGGGGTCCCAAGGGGTCTCAAGGGTGTCCCAAAGGGCCCCAAAAGGGTTCAAGTGGGGGGGGGGTACCACGAGTACCCCTCATTCCCGGGTCACCTAGTCTCAAACAGCCTCGGTTCGTCTCAACTCGCCTCGACTCGCTTCGTCCCCTCCATACACAGTGCCATTTCTGGAGTTCGTGTCGAATTGTTGAAAGACTACGGCGCCTGTATTAGCATTTGCTTCCATGTTCCACCGGAGTCCCAACGCGACGTTAATGCAGACTCCCCCGTAGGGCGGTCCATGGCGCCTGTACCTTACTTATAGGTATAGTGGATGCAAGGAGGTTGTACAGGTGGAGGCAGCACAGTCAGTTTTAGCAACGCTAGCGAGTGTAGCCACGCCACCGGCCACATCTGCCATGCGGAGGAACGAAATACTGAAGGATAATTAGAGAGTAATTCATTCCATGCGCTTCTTCCTCTTGATAGCAAAAATCTACACGGGTATGGGAGATGTCAGGATGGGGTGAAATACGGACCTTTCAAATAAACTTACATTATTGAAGTTCATTTAGATGAATCAAGTTGTAATAAATTACTGACTAAGTGTTTTTAAGTTGCTGTACAATCGAAGTGCAATTTTATCGCTGCATGGAAGTATCTTACTTGAATGTATTTAGAAGTAATGCATTTTATTAGAAGGCACACGTGATTTAAAAAAAATACAACTTGAATTAAGGCATTTGATCGTATGTGATTGTTAATCAAAAGTTTTCTGCAGGATCAAGCTGCATGCATTTAGCTTGATGCACGCAACAACAATGGGGTTCCGTGCCATTTCGATGTTATCAATTATTGTTCCAGGGCCATGCAGCTATATTATACTGTACCATGTTTTATGAAAATTACACAAAAAAAAATACAACAAGACAAGGAAGACCATGCATAAGGTTTAATGTTGAAAGAAATTAGAACCACGGGGATAATCATCCATTTCATCATATACTAATTCAGATTGATTGATTGATTGATTTGGGCCTCATTTCCACCAGAGCCTCAACGTGAGTCATAATAGGCTCCCCCGTAGGGCGCGACCGTCGTTGGTTTAGGTAGCCTAATTCAGAGTATAACATGCGTCATTATACATATAATGGGCTAGACTTTCTTCAGTGTTAACGCTGCAAGCGATAAGGTTATTAGTTTCCATGAAAATGTATAGCTAAACTATTGAGTTGTCAATTTTAAATAATATTCGATACGATGCGAATGTTCCATGGACGATGCTTTTCCAGCTAGTATTTCAATTTGGCAGGAGACATGTTACGTCGCCCAATCGCTCAGTCTAAGCACTGTCCTTTCCAAACATGATTCAAGCGATACAGAAACATAATCAACTTCTTTTAAATCTATTATGTTAAAATCAATGAAAAGTGACTGATATCCGTTCGCCGCTCAGAGCAGCCGAAGGCATTGCAATAGCCGGTTGTCGTAGTGATAAGTCGTCCCTCTCCGTTCATTTCAATGCATTGCCGCGCGCTAGGTTGCCCCTCCAAATGGCTTTCAGCCAGCTGACAGCCCGTCCAGCCATGCTTCACTTCGGAGCGGTTGAGCCGCCTCCATCTATCCAACAGACTTCGTTGGATGCCACAACCTCTGGCGAACGTTTGTGCCAGGGGTTTCCCCTATCTTTGGGAGCGTTTCCGGTGCCTTCGGTAACCTTTAAATAAATTAAGTGAGGAAATCATTCAGTTAGCGATTTTTCTGAAAAGATTGTTAGTTGCGATGATGCCAGAGGTAAACGCACGACAATAGTCATCTCGATTCGCAGGCTCTGAAATTAAATTAAGTGTGGAAGAAGACCACGGTTTCATTTCATTGAAATCATTATCAGATACTCAAGATGAGAGACAAGGCCCTAACGTGCATCAATCGAAGCCATCCAGAATCCCTTCTCACAGTCCACATTGAACCTGCGTGGAAAAACATTGATCGAGTACTCCCCAATGGGGCTTTCAACTCATACCTTCAGTTACCTTAACAGCAGAGTGCAAGCTTTAAGGAACTTCCACAGTTATCCTTGGCATCGTGATGCGTGCCAACGGTGAACTAGGCTCCCTTCACCATGCACTAAGTATACATTTTTCTCATGGGTGACAGCGTAGCATTGAGGAATAAATGAAAACTTCAAATGAAATCATTTTCACTTACTCTTCCGTAGTGCTTCTATTCAATGGATATAGTTTTTATTTGAAAATCTTTATTTGATATCTTCAATTATGACAATTCTTCCCAATTCGTGCTAAACATTCTTTCACTTATCTACATTGAGATCACTTCTCCAATGCCAACATTACTAGTTGTTTTTTGCTGTATGTATTTAATTTCAGACCCTATTCTACTTTCCAGGTCAGAGACTTACAAGTACTTTTGGGTGACAGCCAAAGACGAGAACAGACCATGAACGGGGTCACGACGAGATCAAAGGAACGGCCGTTAACAATTACTTCACAGATAACCACTCGCACATCGAGCATGACACCGAGAAGTTCATGCAGGACAGGGTTAGCGAACTAGAACGAGGTAGAATGATCATTTTTTAAAGTTTATTTCGTCTCCCGAGCCGATCAAAGCAACTGCCGTCAAAAATTGCTTCGCCGACACTCGCACTGCTTGGAGGAAGACACAGAGTTCAAGCAAGATATGATAAACGAACTGGAACGAGGTAGGAATATCAACTTTTCGAGTTTGTATAGTTGAAGCGACGAAATAGCGTCATTCAGAGAAATTTCTGTGAAAAAGTAGTTGTGAATTTATAGATATTTCAAAAATTACAGATATATATTGTCATGACTAATTCAATTCAATATACTTCCTCAAAGTATTTGTTCGCATCATCGACACCTCTATAACGCATTACAATTGAAAATGAGAGCAATACCAAGAAGACGTTTCAGTGTCAAGCATCACAATTTGCTGTTTGAAGGCTTTGTTTCGCACCTATCCAAACAGACCGACAGTAGGATGTCACGACGGACGGTCGAATTCACAGTTTCGTAACTAAACTGTTCGATTTGAAATTTGTTACTGACATTTGATTTGAAATCTAATCACTAGCTCATTCAACAAGTGGAGGGGGGAGGGAAGGAATTTCCCGGCTGTTATTGAACCCGTGGTCTAATTCAGAAGATAGCCTAAGTGAGAGATTGATTCTCTCTGGCGTACGTCATAGATGATGCAGCAGCATAAGTTTCTCACGTCATATGCGCAGTGAGTGAAGAAGAAGATACTTACCGGCGGCTTCCTTGTAGTGATTGAACCATTCATTTGGACAGTCATAGTTAGTGAATGAACCAGTCGTCACTTAGACACACCCTACCTGACCATCGACATGATAGTAGAAGTGCAGTTATAAAGCATATATTTTTTCCAGATGGTTTCCGATTCTATTCATGTGATGGTCACTGTCACAGAGTTGTCATTTACATTTGTTAACCACCTGATAAGTATGTTAAGGAACAATTGCTATATATTTACATTCATGTCTGCCAAACATTGGTGTACGTACGATGCAGCGTCAGCCACAAAACTGATGAAGAATTCACACGATTTTATGTTCAACGTGCTCAAACTACATATAATAAATTGTCTTCAACTTCACTTCACCTCTAGGCGTTATTTGTATTAATTTCAGATTGAATTAATAAACCATGCAGTTGCCTACTTCTAGCATTTGAGATATCGCCATTCAGCGTGCACTAGGTGTTTTGAGCGCGATTCATTTTAGTTTTTCGCGAACCGGCAAAATTACCATTGGCCAGAGCGTACCCCCGTGCAGCTGCCCACGAGGCATCATCCAGCGTGCAAGCTATTTTCTCCCAATTCAATTCCATTTCATTTAGGCTATAGCCATAATGTCGATTTTGTGAACCCAGGAACATAAAAGGCTTGGATCAAATCAGACAGTGAGGAAAGAAGGATTCATTATGCATTTGGCATCTCGACTTTGGATCGTGTGGTGACAAACTCTTCAGACAAGGGAACTTAAAACCCCATGTTTTCTACTCCTACCATGTGATCCCCTAGCTAGGTTTCGAAATAACGTACTCTTCTAGTCAGAATTCAATCGAAAAAATATATTTTGTTCATCAAATTGCTTTGATTTATATGGTGGTGTCGCCTGCACCTCTGCGCCATTTGCAGACACGAATGTTCAATATTGCAACTTCCAGCTGCCGTCTTGTTAGAATTGTAGCGAAGTTTTTGATTTTGTTTGAATGGTCAGAGGCAGAGTTCTCCGAGCAGGTTTGAGAAGTCAAAGTAACAATCATAATTGTATTCGACTTACATGTGCAGATGAATGCTACATGATCCGCATGAGCTCACGACAACAGATCAAGTTGTTTCAGAGTTGTAGGCTCATCAACTTGAATATGGATGACGTGATATTGAATGACACAGCAAAATAAAAGTACACATTTCCATGACTACAATTAGGTCTAATTTTGGAAATCCAAAACCCTGTAAAATTACTTGGACAGTTTACAATTATAGATACACGAGCATGTTAGTCATTTGGCATTGCTCAGAGTAATTTATTTGTCACTGACAATATGTGGTCGAGTAGGTTAGTCGGTCGGGCAGCACAGACAAAGCTGTCGATTTGAGCTGCATCCACACGAGTACAAGTCGACCAGCCATGGAGGTATTATAAAAGGAGGGAGCATTGGCTGCGTTGTGTGTATTCGAATGAAGCCAGTTCTGGTGCTCGGCTACCTGTGAGTCAGTGTCAGCGCAACCGGTTGGACGTGGTGTGTTGGTCGTGCTCGTGACGAGTCGACGCTGCGGACATAAAATGTGGCGCATTATCAAAATAAAAACTTTTGCGCGAGTAAGAAATGTCTGCCTACTCTAAATTTTGCAAGCTATTCAATAACTGTCGGCGCAGATGCTGAGCACTCAGAGCAGGAGCTGCCAAATTCTCCCCGCACCATATCTGACTCGCGACTGAGGCGGCCAGAGCACGAGCACCATAACTGACTTCACAGAATGAGCCAATGCCCCTCCTCCTTATTAAAAGCACCTAATATTGGTTGCATACTAACACTGTGCATTATCCACGTTATTTCGAGGCATGCGATCGGAAACCATTCATGACTTTTTTTCCATGTTTGTCGCGGAGGCAGCATCTGATCAGTCGTCAAACTACTTCAATGATTACTGGGAATTGCAGACGGAGTTGAACGCCCTCCAGAATGGTAAAGTGGGTGAAGAAAATTATTTTGCCTGCATTCGTAACCTCAAATTAACTAGCTGTAGAAAACTGCTCATGGTTGCGAAGGTCAGATAACGTTAAACTAGAGAGCAGATGGCTCAGTTGTCAGTCCGCAGGGAGAGATATGTCAACATGATCTTTGCCACTAATGGATGCCTTAAAAATTTCACGCACCTATAGTCGTACTGTTGACCCGTGTCAGGTCGAGTGGGATCGTCGACTGTCAAAAAAGTAAAAGAAAATGCATCCACGTTGATTCAGGTTACTAAATTCTTTATTGAAGCTGTTAATTTAGTAAATATTTGTAATTATTAGAGAATTCAGACGTGATAGTGCCGTTCAGAGGACAGAAGTGCACAAATGTAATGAGCTGAGGAAGGACAACAGTTACCGACGTTTTCGTATTTCATGCACTTGTAATCGTAACATGGTCTAATTCAAGCTGTTTATATTCAACTAAGGGAGCAATTTAACATGTTTACTGGAATAAAAATGGGAAACATTTTACGAAGATACGACTATAGGCAGCACTCTGATTTGATGAGTCGGCTATGTTTTGTGTATCGTTCGCATATCTTCGATTGTATTGCACTTTTTATGTCGTATTCATTCGTAACAGTTGTATTGAAACCCATTCAAATGTGTAAATATACGTTCATCAATGGTTCAAATTAATCCAGCGATAAAATTTGTTGAGTAGACCACACAATTCAACGATGATGCAGGTATTACGTGCTCTGATGTCGCCAACACCCATCCGCGTGGATTGTATTTCACGTTTCTGCCATGTGGTTTCGTCCACAGGCGACTTCATTAGTGGAAAAATTTCGTACCTACTAGCTATATTGCCGCAATATCTGCTCGTCAAGGCTGATTTTAGAATAGAATTCACACCTCGCAATAATCAATCCAACGGAAAATTGTAGTCCTCATATGAAATTTTAAGTCTCGATGAATAGTTATTGGTTGTGTCGTTGATTACAACCGTTTACTTGGTTGTCTGAGACCTCTTACTTCATGCCCAAGCTTTTTTAGTGTGATTATGACTTCTGTACAAATTTGCAACAATAGAAGAAAGGATATCAAAAACAGAAACAGAAACAAAAAAAACGGTGTGCAATTTTACTGAATCTACTGAGCATCTGAGCAATACATATAGAAAAGTAATATGCAGTCCATGGTTAATTTTGATAGATCTGTGATATTTAGTGGAAGCATATGTAAATATCAGTAAAATTTATTATAATCTTATGGCGTGGGCACACTGGGGCAGTTGCAGGCTGGCGCGATTGTAAGCTTGAAGCAGGACCGCACTAGTCGGCGACCACACTGCACGCTGTAGAGAGCGCGGGAGCGCTGGACGCCAAGACGATGGCACGTTCAATTGCCGCTCTCAAGGCTTTGCTTGTGGAGAACTCTCCAATTAAATCCAATATAGGGACTAAAGATGCTAGGCAACCATGGATACATCAAAATAATGAAATTGGGAATCTAATTGTCATAGTTTTCGTTCGTGCGTACCAGCAATTAATGTTACATGTTTATGAAGATAAAAGACATACACTATACAAATAAGTCTGAAGCACTTCTTTTACTCAAAATCGTGCATTTCTCGGGTGCAAGATTCAACACAAAATATACGGATACCATACATTCGACGTAGTTGATAAATCCAAAGAAGATATCAAACTAACTACATTAAATTATTTCAGCAAGGTGACTGGAATTCCCAGCGAGATGGCTGTTAGACCATTTGTTGATAATGTAGTTTAGCACTTGGTTTTGGATTGGACAAATCCCAGATTGCAGGTTCCGCGTAAACTGTCTCAATCAGAGAGCTTCTACATGCATCCAACTGCAGTGCCCGTGGCCAACTGGCCGCCCGCAGTTGACGCTGGAATATATATACTGAGATATCCGACCGCTTTGCAGCTTAGAACTGCGCCGTCCCGCTTCGCTGCCTGCTCCGGCCATGGCTCCGGCAACCGCTTGTAGTTAAGCCAGTAGATATAAGTCACGTGATTCTTATTTTCTGGCCTGCCTGCAACAACTGCCGCCACATACGATATATTTGTCACCCTGTAGAACATTATCGTTGCGTTATGCGTCTGTACTTCATTAAATAGCTATCCACAATATCGGTATCGTCATAGCAGCAGCCATTGGTTGACAAGGAGATGAATTGTACATTGCAAAACTTTCGAGCCACATACGTTTACGCAATGAAGAAATAAATGCAACCGCTCATGACAATCTCAAGTAGAAGCAATAATTTCGTAATTAAATATCGAATAGTAGAATACAGGCCAACATTATTATTTTCTTACAAATATTTCGCATTCTAAAAGGCAAAAAACCACCTACATGCTTCACAAGAGGAAGAAAACTAATCGTGTAAAATGGTTTGGGCCAACTAGTCAAGCCTGTGGTGGAAAACTACTGGAGTATAATGGTGGTCAGAGAGTGTGTCCCGTGGCCCTCTTCTCTGCACGCGTGTTCTCGCCGCTTTCAACTTGCCTGTTCGTTTCCCCCTGTCGTATAGAGTATAAAGCAAAGACATTTCTTTCATTCGGGAGAGAATCGTTTAAAGTTCTTGTTCGAAAGAACCGAAGGCAAACCTTTCTTTCTCCTCTGCAATGCTGCTGCGGTCAGAGAAGCTCTGATTACGATGACAGAGACTGAACCGGAACGATCGTGTGAGCTTCACTATGCCAAGCATTGTCAGTCCGCTCTATAGTTTCCTCCCATCCTCAGACTTTGCAGCCGAAGTCTTCGTTTCAGATTCCTAGGTTGAAGATTACGCATCTCTGCCTCCCCTGAGTCGTCGCGCAGCTGGCCCGGGTGCCAGTGAATGAACGTCCATCGGGCTTTACGCCCTCCAGGCCCGTGTTGGTGGATTGTAGCTCATCTACATCTAAGACACAACCTGATGAACCGAAATATGAGACTATTCTAGTCAATCTTGCTCCAGCAATAAATCTCGCTCTTGATGAATCTATATTTTCGAATTCTTTCCCAGAAAGTGACATTTCTCATCATTCAAGAAGTATTTCCATATTGCTACTCTTGTAGCAGTTTCGATTGATTTCATTACGTTATCAGGGTTATATTTAATTTGGTTTTTGATTTGATTTGAGCCTCATTTCCACCGGAGCCTCAACGTGAGTCATAATAGGCTCCCCCGTAGGGCTCGATGATTATTGATTCCAGTAGGCTCGCACGCCTAAGTGCGCGAGGAATAAACGAAACAACGCTTTCAACGTTAGAAAAAATGTGAAAATTTTAGCAGTGTTAGACGCACGCTGGTGCGCAAAAGAAAAAACGCTTACTCGAAACGGACCTCCGCTTCCAATCCTTTAGAACGTTAGGTTTGATATGTACGCACCCTAGTGCGTAGAGGTAGCATCTTCCAGATTAGAACAAGATCAGTGGCCACACGGGCAATAACAGCTCCGACAGCAACGCAACACTATATTTACAGGTACGCGGTTTAGTTGTATAAATACAAAC
>SDVV010007872.1:0-17512 GCA_016164225.1 Gammarus roeselii | reverse complement strand
CAGGTGGGAGGAAGGCAGCAGGGAGGCTAAGTGTGAATAGCCGGCACGAGCCAAGGCACCGACCGCGTGATAACAGATCGTTGTATTCGGTCGCTCTACCTTCTTCACTGGAGGGGAAAAAATCTTGTGTATTGAGCATTTAAATCGTATATTGATTTGGTGTTAATGTGTGAATATTAGATATTGTAAGTTATTATATTGTGTTATGGTAGTGGACGGTTGGTATATGTTGAATTTGTAGTGTTCGCATAATTTGAACGGTTATTTTTTATACAGCTATAGGAATTTAGCCTACACTAGGTTTTCCCGTTCAACGTTGGTTAGGACACAGTAGATAATTACATAGTTATTTTCAATATTGTTGTGCGATTTTGAATTGTTACCAGATATTTATAAGTTTATCAGCATAAAATTGACCTAATGTGGTATAGTGTAGCGTATAAATCATCATAATTAGATACAATGATGCAAAATATTGATTTTTTTACTTCTAGACATTCGATTACGTCCCGTTATCTGTTGAGTTGGATAACAAAATCAATCAGAAATCACCATCTTTCCGTCAGTGACCACCTTCTCTCCGTGTCCCGCAGCAAACATGGGTGGGAGTACTAATATGGTGCAATGTCCATTCTACCCGAGAAGTGCAGTGCTGCTGCGGTGTCCAGCAACGCTTGGAGCCAGCCATTAGACTGGAGCATGCGCATGCCCTGGCAAGCATTCGGCCAGTACTGGCATGGTGTAATGTGAGTCGCCTGTGACCGCCTTCGGAGCCCTTGCAGCCCGACCCAGTACCACTACAAGTGTCTCGCCAACTTGTGGATGACGGTATGGTTCATCTTCACACTAAGCAGGCTCTAGCAGACAGTCTGGATGATTCAGTTCTATTTAACGATAATATGAACGATATAGATCCGATAATCGAGTTACTCGAGAAAATCAATGACGAAAGTTTGGATGGAACTTGACCATTTTACGATGAATTTTACCTCTCATTTGCAACCCGTGTTATGTAAATATCAACGATAATTGTTTAAAGATTGACGGTTAACAGCGTGAAGATTACCCTGTGATACATAACATGAATTATATTGCTCAAGTTTCTGACGAGGGCTTAGGCATGTTAGATGACGAAATTGGTTTGCCGATTAGAGCATCGACACCGATCGACTACCCCCATCCTTACACGTTCAAATGTTATGCCAATTGGCGATGTACTATAGGCCACAATCATATATCTCGCTCATTAGTCCACATTGTTTTCGCATCGGGATACTCGGTATAAATTATAAATAATTGTTTCTTCCCCCACACCGTTGGTGTTTTTAATACATATATTGCGTATTCCTCCGATCTATCAACTTCTTGACTTTTCTTCTTAGTGTCGCAATGATATAGTATTTATTTTTGATGTTTAGAAGCCTTTGGTAGTATTTTATTCATCACTTCCATTCCAATCTTTGTAACCAAAAGCTTGTTTATAGACCTAAGCGAACATGTTCTCAACGTCAATATTTTGAATTAAAGGTTTATGACATCGAATCATTTCATCATATTTCTTGCAGGAGGTAACATTTCCATTCAATATATAAACACAAATATCAGAAATGTACCTAATTCTTCTATCACTCAATCGTTTCAGAGATGTTTTCAGCAGGTCACGTTTATTTCCAACATTTTTGAAGCAAAGTTAGATATACATTTGATTTCATTGTACCTTTTTAAACTTCATGCATATGATGCCATTTTATTATCCCATTTGGTATTACGACTCATTCCAACTTTACCAGGTATTTCTTCGCATGACACCTCATTGGTAAAACTGTTACACGATTCAACATCCCTGACATTGGGTTCCCTTTCACTTGAGGTGTCACATGCTTTACCGATATTTTCAGTAATTTCCATATATGTATTACTTTCAATATCGCCTAAAGTTAGAGTTTTCTTCCCACAGTTCGAATCACCCATCTTCACTCAATCTTTATACGCACTGTGATTAAATGCTTCTCCATGCCTTACACCGGGTCGGGCCTCAAGCTAATCCAATCTTCTTCTCGCAGCTAAAGGTAACTCCCTTTCTTCACCGTTCTCACCCCGTTGATTACTTTCTTTCTTGTTATCTTGGAGACCCCTGTCCGATTCAACATGTTCCATCAAAAATATCTTTGCATCCATGGAGCTTTTATTTACTCGTTCATTTTCGAGATTATCATATTCAAGAAGATGGCGTCTTTTCATGTGGTGCAAAACCCAAACGTGGAACCTGATTTGCTTAATTTTACTTTCGCACTGCAAATAACACAAATCCCCGTTTTGTCCTTTATGTTAAAATACTTCTATATCAAGCTTGGGAACATCCTTCTACTACGAAAGCTCACTGTTAACTGATTCTGAACAAATATGAGTTCGACTTTTAACCAAACAAGCAGAGATGTACGCACTAATGTACGCATATAGTACATGCTGCCCTCACCAGTATTGGCACCATGTACACATGTACGCACTAATGTACACATGTACACACTAATGTAGGCATATAATGCCCGGTGGCGGGGCCAGTGGCGGCATCATTTACACACCTGATTTGATTTGATCAGACTTTGATTTATATCCTATTAATCTGTAACACATCCAGAACATTTACCCCAAATTTTCCCCGAGAATATACATAGCGTTTAATTGGTTTTCCACTACCTCAGCTCTTTCATAGTCATGATGATGATATTCTTCCTGGATCATGTCAATTTCGAGATTTGTTTTCTTATTTTCTTCAAACTTTGTTACGTGCGACTGTAACTCGTCGACATTAGTTACCCAAATCCTGCTTCCTTTTTCCATCATCCATACATGGATGATATCTCCCACTCTTTTGATCCTTGTTTTACCCATTCTGAGATAACTGTTATGTTCAACACTAGTCAAAATTTGTTCGATCCGTCTCATATCATCTTCATAGATTTCTTCTTCCAAGACAGGTGAACAAATTTTTGCAACGTGAACATTCATTTTATTTATTGCTTCACTTACACTCAACGTGATAATGATTCCAATCTAGGTATGCATCTAGCTATTATACGTAGATTGCATGCTGATTTTTCGCAGAACATTAGGCCTAACGTTGCCACCCGAGACGTGATATTTGTATACATGTATATGTTTTTATCTGTATATGTGTGTATATGTCTGTGTGTACGTGTGGGTTCATGTACGCTTTCATGTATACGTTCATGTACGTGCATATATGAACGTGTGATAAAAAATATTTAACAAATTGAAGTTCACAGAAAAAAAGGAGCTCGGAACTAGTTTTAGTATCAATCATAACTTCTGATGTCACTGTTTTTATTCTGATTCATTTAGTTTATGTGAACTTAAATTTGTTATTTTTTTCATCAGACATACATATATACCCGTACATAAGCGCTTACATGAAGGCGTACACACTGACATATACACACATATACAGATAAAAACATATACATTTATACAAATATCACGTCATAGGTGGCAACGTTAGGCCCATTGTTCTGCGAAATCTACGTATAATAGCTAGATGCATCCCGGGATTGGAAGATTGGAATCAGTATCACGTTGAGTGTAAGTAAAGCAGTACGGCACGTCGTCGAATAAATAAAATGAATGTTCACGTTGCAAAAATTCGTTTACGTGTCGTGGAAGAAGAAATCTCCGACGATGATATGAGACGGATCGAACAAATTCTGACTAATGTTGAAAATAACAGTTATCGCAGAATGAGTTGAACAAGAATAAAAAGAGTGGGAGATATATCTTTAATACATGGATGAAGGAAAAAGGAAGCAGGATTTGGGTCACTAATGTCTACGCGTTACAGTCGTATGTAACAAAGTTTGAAATAAATAAGAAAGTAAAAATCGAAATTGACATGATCTAGGTGGAAAATCAGCATCATGACTAATAAAGCTGAGGTAGTGGAAAACAAATTGTACCTAAAACAAAAGAAAATCTGGTTCGCATGCAACAATTTCTCATGAATGAATATCAGAATGACTTTGAATTGGATAATTTTTGAATAACTAAACTACAAAAAGGAAAAGCAATGCATCCGTGGAATCACAGTCATGGAACAGCTTTCGGTATGCACATTAAAGACATGATGGAGCACATAAAAGATTTTGAGCGTAAGCTGAAATATAGTGATGAAGGGTATGGTTGGATGTTCTAACCATGCGGTTTCATAGCAAAACGTGTAAATAGCATTGATGATGGAAGCAAGATCTGTGAATAATACTAATCATTTACTAAAAGTTCATGTAAATCGTTAATTAAATGATTCCGTCAGCCTAAAAACTCCAAAATGTTAAGTAATGAATACATCGCGTCAGTCGGAGGTGCCATAAACGAAGAACAAACTGGTGATCCTCACAAATTAAAACTGACAGATTCTGGGGGTAAATCTGGGGTAAATGTTCTGAATGTGTTACATATTAATAGGATATAAATCAGAGTAGGATCAAATCTTGCTCAGTCGACGATGTGATTCGGTTCTGAAAGGATGGTGTACAGCTAGAATTGAAGATATTTCAATAGAAATGGGGAAGGGGGTGGTGGTGTGTAATCTGTGCAGCAGGCAAATATATTTGATTAAAGATAAATCAACAAGCAATTTGTTACGTCATCTCCAACGAAGTCCTCGTCTAGAATATGAAAATGATCGGAAAGAAAAAGCAAATCATAGATGCAAGTCATTGAAGGGTGTAGTTCAAGGAGATATTAAAATAAATTAGGTATACCTTGTGTGAAACAAACGAAGTTATCGTCTGTGTGAAACTGGATAAAAATATGTATTACTTGTTACATTCAATCCATCTAAGTTGGAAAATGGGGCCTCTCTGCTAAATGATATGGGTCAAGAGGGACAACGAAACAATGAGATATATGTTAAATGATATTTAGAGTCGTGAGGAGGGCTTCATATGTATATGTCAGTGAGTGAATACCATACAAAAGGTTAGGTTAGGTTATGTTTTGATGTAGAATTGTGTCAAAATTCGAAATAATATGAATCATGGCTTACATTCAATCAATCGATGAAATTTACGTATGAAAAAATGTCCAATATTTACTCAATCAAGGTTGGAATAGTGCACTCGAACTGCTAAAGATAGATCTAAATGTAGAGGCACGTGGAGAGATTTATACCATACAAGCGAAGTAACAATGATTTGACGCCAGTCAACAGCCCCCGTTACGTATCGCATTGAGACCTATATAGAGAGGATAATACATCTGGCGGTGTATGGCAACCCTCATGTCCAAATGACGTACAGTGTTGAATAAATCGATGGGAGATTCATATATTTCAATACCCTACATAACCATCACAGCTTAGATTGACTAAATCTTTTAATATAACATGACGTAAAAACTGATTTATATAAAACTTTCCAAGTAATAAAGTGAATCAGATCTATTGGAATCAGGGTGCTGAGTCTCATCCAAACATGTAAGGGGGATAATGATGATGTTCTGAAATCCAAACAACAACTGCAAAAGAATATTTGCTAGATTAAAATTGGATGAGTGTAATCAAACTGTGGACCAAGTGGAGATCATCATATATATCAATACATTGTATATCCATCAAAATACATCATTATTGACTAGGTTAGGATAACGAAGATGACATATATTAGTGCTGGGATCGGTCATTATATGCGAGCATTAGTGCATACATTTGTACATTAGTGCTGGGATCGGTCATTATATGCGAATATTAGTGCGTACATGTGCGCATTATTGCCAGGATCGGTCATTATATGCGTACATTAGTGCGTAAATGTGTACAATATTGCCTGGATCGGTGATTATATGCGTACAATAGTGGGTACATGTGTACATTATTGCCTGGATCGGTCATTATATGCGTACATTAGTGCGAACATGTGTGCAAATGGTATCGGCACCGGCAACCGGCCGTTATATGCGTGCATTAGTGCGTACAGGTGTGTAAGTTTTGCCGGCACCGACACCGGCAGTGGGCATTATATGCGTACATTAGTGTGTACATGTGTACATTAGTGCGTACATGTGTACATTAGTGCGTACAAGTGTACATGGTGCCGATACTGGTGCGGGCAGCATGCACTATATGCGTACATTAGTGCGTACATCTCTGCTTGGTTTGGTTAAAAATCGAACTCAAATTTGTTAAATTAAGCAAGTCAGGTCCATTGTTTAGTTTTTGCGCCATATGAAACGATGTCATCATCTTGAATATGATAATCTCGAAAACAAACAAGGAAATATAAGCTCCATGGATGCAAAGGGAGTATTGATGGAACATGTTGAATCGGACCAGGGTCTCCAAAATAATGAGGAAGAAAGTAATCAACGGGATCAGAACGGTGAAAAAAGTGAGTTACATATAACTGCGGGAAGCAGATCGGATTCGCTTGACACCCGATCCGGAGTAAGACATGGAGATACATTCAATCGCGGTACGTATAAGGATTGGGTGAAGATGAGGGTGAATCGAATTGTGGGAAGAAAATTCAAACTTTAGAGGATATCGAAAAAAATGAAAATATGGTCATTACTGAAAATATGGGTAAAGCGTGTGACACATTAAGTCAAACGGAACCCACTGTCAGGGATGTTGAATCATGTAACAGTAATACCAATGAGGTGTCATCTGAAGAAATACTTGGCAAAGTTGAAAAGAGTCGTATTATCAAATGGGATAATAAAACTGTATCGTATGCAAGCAATGTAGAATGGTGCAATAAAATCAAATGTATATCTAACTTTGTTCAAAAATGTTGAAAATTAAACATGACCAGCTGAAAATATGTCTCAAACGATTGAGTGATAGAAGAGTTAGGTACATTTCTGATATCTGTGCTAATATAGTGAATGGGAATGATACCTCCAGCAAGCAATATGATGAAATGATTCAATGTCATAGGCTTTTAATTGAAAAGTTGGAGTCGAGAAGATGTTCGCTTCAGTCTAGAAACACGCCTCTGGTTACAATGTTTGGAATTGAACTGATGAATAAAATAGTACCAAAGGCTTCCAACCATCTAAAATGTATACTAAATTAATGCGACACTTAGATGAAAAGTCAAGAAGCCAATAGACCAAAGGAATACGCAATAGATGTGTTATAACATGAACTGTGTGCGGAGAGAAACAATTAATTGTGATTTATACTGAGTATCCCGATGCATAACCAATGTGTATTGAAGAGCGTGATACATGATTGTGGGCTATAGTACATCGCCTTCTATTGTAACAATTGAACGTATAAGGATGGGGGTAGTCGATCAATGTCGATGCTCTAATCAGTATTCCGATCTCGTCCTCTAACATGCCTTGGCCCTCGTTAGGAACTTGCGCAATATAATTCATGTTATGTATCACGGGGTAATCTTCACGCTGGAAACCGTCTATCTCTAAACAATAATCGGTAATATTAACATGACGCGGGTTGCGAATGAGGGGTAAAATTCATCGAGAAATGGTAAGGAATCATCCTTACTTTCGTCATTGATTTTATCGAGTAACTCAATTATCGGATCTGTAAATCTCATATTATCTTTCAATAATACTGAATCATCCAGATTGTCTGCTAGAACCTGCCTAGTGTGAAAATCAACCATACCGTCATCCACAAGTTGGTGAGACACTTGTAGTGGTACTGGGTCTGGCTGCACGGGCCCCGCATTACACCATGCCGGTACTGGCCGAATGCTTGCCAGGGCATGCGCATGCTCCAGTCTAGTGGCTGGCTCCAAGCGTTGCTGGACACCGCAGCAGCACTGCACTTCTCGGGGCGTCTGGACATTGCACCATACTAGTACTCCCACCCATGTTTGCTGCGGGACACGGAGAGAAGGTGGTCACTGACGGAAAAATGGTGATTTCTGATAGATTTTTGTTATCCAACTCAACAGATAACGGGACAAAATCGAACGTCAAGACGTAAAACTAATCAATATCTCGTATCACTGTATTCAATTATGATGATTTATACCCAACACTATACCACATTAGGTCAATTTATTGCTTATGAACCTATAAAAGTCTGGTAGCCATTCATAATCGCACAACAATAAAATAAGTATCTATGTAATTCTCTACTGTGTCCTAGGCAACATTGAACGTGAATACCTAATGTAGTGTTAAATTCCTGTAGCGGTCTAAAATATAACTGTTCAATACATGAGACCACTGCAAATTCAACATATACCAACCGTCCACTACCATAACACAATACAATAACTTACTATAACTAATCTACATACATTAACACCCAATCAATCTACGATTTAAATGCTCAATACACAAGATCTTTCCCACTCCAGTACTAAAGGTAGGGGTCCACCGAATACATAGCTCTATTATCACGCGGTCGGTGACTTGACTCGTGCCGGCCATCCACACCTAGCCCCCCTGCTGACTCCCTCCCACCGGTTAGCTTTTGGCACAATGCTTCCTCCCGTGTAGCTATGTGGGTATCGTGACTTGCGTCTAAAGTTGTTCCTAAATGGTGTGCAGTGTGAAGTGAACAGTTATACAACCCTATACATCCATGAAAATTTCAGATCTAAACAATACATGAATGAATATGATATATAAATCCTTTCAAACAACGATTCCAGTTACCGTCGTTGCGGGAAATCATTGCTAATCTCAACGCTAATGAGACATGGATTCAAGAAAGTACAGGTCATAGTAAACATATAATGGGACCTCTAAACTTTGATGTGTCTGGGAGCAACAGTTATTGAGGGTCGCATGGAGCAAGTACGTTTTTTTCTAGGTAATATTTCAATGAAACCGTAACAATACAGTAAATGTAAATTTTCAAATCACAAAACTGGAGTGAATTGATACAGATGATTACTTTCTCCCCAATGACGAGGAAAAACAAGCGTAGCATTCTATATTAAAATTGAATCCAAGCATAATTTTCAATTACACAGTGTACATAGTTTGATGTAGCATTTACCCACTCATATCTATTATATTATAACTAAAATAGTAGTCTATAAGGAATATGCAACGTAATAAATCCTATAATTCATATAACTATACAAACATAAGCGTTCAACATTCGTACCAATAAAAAAAAAATCAACATGTACCGGGTATCATTGATGAAAAAAGCTCATCTCTTTACAACTATCACGCATTTGCGGAGAGCAATTTAACAACATTTTTTCGCGATTAACGAAAAAATGCAAGCGAAAATTACCGTAGATGTTACAAGTCCTATTATTATGCCATACTATTGTTGTTAATAACTAATACTTGCAAATACTAATCGGGTAAACACACAACTACAATCACAATCCGACCACAAGCTGGCTGCAAGCATGCGGTGAGCGACCTCCTTCTGCTCCGGCTCTTGCTTATCTGGGACAGATTGCTGAGCAAGCATAGCTCTAATAAACCTACCATCCTATCACAATAAACAACAATCACATATGATAAAATAGACACAAATAAAAGACATCTCCTCTCAAGTCAAAAGCTTAGGAGGGACCGAAAGCTCCCGTAGGGACGCGAGTCATGTGCGGCGGCCCTCTGTTCGCCTAAACCTCATCTAAATACGTTAGTATCACTAATATTTACGGGTAATTACATCATATCTATACTCCGTTCACCCTATTTGCCACCTTTGCACCCCAATACGATGCAAATAACACCATCTGTTAACTATGGTATCAACAACGAAACGTAAAAGGGTTATTTGGAGCGGTCAAGAAAGCACTACCAAGAGTCCGATTCACGTACAATGGCTATTGTGCGAGGCATCTTTATTTGGTTAGTACCAAGAAGCCACCGCTGGGGAGACCACTCATTGACAAACAGAAGCCAGTGTTGGCTACTGCATTCCTTAGTAAATACTACAGGAGATGCCTTGCAATGTGTAAATGCTAAGTTTCTAATAAATGTATGATTTTTAATATCAGCTATACTATATATATGTTTGCAGCCCTTATAATATGAGGACATTGGATACTCATATTACAAAATAAGAAAAAACACCACTCGTTCGATTGGTTTGGGTTCAATCCAATAATCTACCGAGGAAATGTAGCTGCATACTACAAAACTCATGCAAATATAGTACAAATACTACAGAAGCCAATTCAAAGTAATCATCCTTGGGTCTGCGGAGCGTACTGTATTTACTTTGCATATCATCTATTTCAAAATGTTCCCGTAGAAAAGATGATCCGACAGTTCTACAACAAAGAATTACGGAAAAATGATACAAAAGTCGAAATATTCGTTGTAAACATATCCGGGAATAAAAATTCCTGTAGCGAAAATATGTGCACAATATTGACATTTAAAACCGCATGCAAAGTATTATGTAATTGCTCCTAATGAAATTTAACCATACATCCATGTTTGTTTATCCTATTATATACATTGGTCTGTAATCAATAACATTAAAACGCAACGGATACTCTGTTATGCCTATGTCATACAAAACTTAAATCAATAACATCTCAAATTTATACCATTACTCAGCTAACCCACGCAATACACGTGCCACGTCCCAATATCCACACACAAAACCTTTTTATATAACCCATTCATCTACACCGACAACCATCCTGAGTCACCCATACACCGATACCCCTACCCACCGCCGACACCATCCACCCCCACCCCACCACTTGATATTCCGTGAGATTCTCACACAAGACTTCATATTCCGCAAGATTCTCACACGAGACTTCATATTCCGCGAGACTCTTACACGAGACTTTATATTCCGCGAGATTATAGCAACTAACACATACTTGGAAACTTCTCATCTCTGAGCCTCCACGCTTAGCATGTTTGAACGGCTCGGTTGCTGTTTAAACTGCGTCTGTAACACTTTGAAAGCTGCTTTGTAGCTCTGGAACAGGATCAAACTTCCAAACCATGGCAACTTCACTACGTGGTATTATTTTTGTTGTGCGTGAGAGGACACATCATGATTGAACGGCCTAATTAATGAAGGAGTATGCGCGCTGACTCGCGGGAGCCCGACGAGCGTTCCTAAATCCCCCGGGCAACCTACAAAGCCTACTCACGGATCCAACCTACCGTGGAAAGCTTATCGCTTTTGGAAAACACACCGGACTATACGAAGCTGTCTAAGCCCCAAACACCTGTGCAAGTGAGGTGGCCTCTCCACCCCATTACGCACATAAATAACTACACATTTTACGAAGATACGCGCTAACTCTTTACTCTCTCGTACACGCTAGTACGCGGATATGCCACAATTGAAATATGTACTGACTTCATCTTTACATGACTAATATTTTCGCACTCGAGGCCGTGCGAACTTACCTGAACCAACGACGGTCGCCTATTATGACTCACGTTGGGGCTCTGGCGGAAACGAGGGTCAAATCAAAGTAAATCTCCGCGCTGTGGAGGCAAGCTCCGCGCAATGTGGAGGCAATCTCTGAGCACTGTACAAGCTCAATATGATCATGTGGAAGTAAAGCCTGAGCGCTTTTTCGAGAAAATCTGCGCAATGTGAAGGCAAATTCTGTGCACTCTAGAGGCTAAGTCTGTACACCATGTCATTAGGATGAAAGTTTTGTTCAGTCCTAAAAGTTTGTCATTGTAAACTTCAATAGGTAACATTTCACTAAGGGGAAGAGTTAATCATTCATTTACATTGTCGCAGTTCCAATAGTACGAAGCCATATTCTCAATAGAAAGAAGATTTCTTTTCCCCATTTGTCTGCAAGATAGTGATTTACTTGAATTAGAACGGTAATAGACAGCCTCGGGACGTCCATCTCACATAAAATACAATAAAAATAAAAGTAATACTTACCTGGCGTTATTTTCTTGCTGTTCTTTTTGGATCGATTTTCCAATAATAAAATTCTGATGTCATGGACGAGTAACATGGGAACAAATGATAAGGCTGGTATCACTTTAAAAGACACAAAATATGAATACTTATTTATGAGCATCAGGTCTCATGTAAAATTCCATTTGTTTAACTGTACACCTGTTTATGCTGTATTAGAAATTGGCAATTAGTAAGATGAATTTGGGTTCCAAATGCCCCGGGGAGTCTCCATTGGTGACGACTGATTTTAGCGTGTTGCAATTGTAGGTTGCGAACAGGATTGCCGCATTTGACATCTTTTGTTCATTTGGAATGACGTCACAGAACCTGGATCAACTGTTATTTGGAGTAATGAATTGCATCACCGTCTAGATGCAGTGCAAATTAATGTAAGAAAGACCTTGCACCAGCTTCACGATAGTATAGAAGCTGCAGTTTTTGGAAAAGACGATGCATCTCAGAGCATCAATAGACAGCAGCCCTAAACATGAACCAAATGTTCATAAAAAACGTGACCCTCCATCGGGCAAGGGATATATTTTTCCCTAAAGATTTAATTATTTTCATCACCAGAGGAATAATAGTTAGTGTACCCAGTACCAGGGTACACTGACGTGTCTCGTTAGTGTACCTCGGTACAAACTATAAACAGGTACGCTGTACACTGATGATTCCTGATAGTTCTGACGTCACTACGGTGAATGCACCAAACTACTTACGACATATTAGGGGCAACAATCGTGTTTGAATCATGTATACGGTGTTTTTAGGGATCAAATTGATGATGACAATTGGTATCCGGTGCACCTAAATTAAAATGAGGTCAATTTATTCTAATGACTAACCGGCATTCGTTTTTGGTTGAAGTATGAAATGCAATGATGGTAACGGGATTATTCGAAAAGAATATACCATACAACCAGTTTAGTCCTTACATCTTGATTAACTCTGTCTGTGAAGGATCCCTTCGTTCAATAAAAATTTAAATCACTGTTTAGTCCATACATCTTGATTATCTCCTTCTCTGTAGGATCCATTCACCCAATAAAAAGTTAAATCATACCCGATATTTTGACGACACTATTGGTAAAATCTGTTATGGAGGAACTTAGATATAGCAATTTGTCGACGTGAATGTCCCATTGACTTGCCTTATAATCGACAGGTGTGTTGACGAGAAGATATGTCGAAAAGTCGAAAAAGTTGTAGTGAATTTTTAGTGCGACCCTATGTCATATATATCTGCACTTACAAAATAGACTGTATTTAGTTAGGCTCAGTGGATATTTACACAGTTGTCATTTCACTCATAGAAGCTTTGAAATATACTTTTTTTCCCTAAGGAGGATGAGAACGTCAAAGCATAAGTGTTTGATTCAAATTTACAAACAACGCATGTTTCCATTGAAAAACCAACACGCGTGTTTGCTGTAAGCTTGCCAACGACGCTAAGGAACATGAGTGTTTCCCGCTCAAGTAGGAAAAACATTTCAACAGCTCATTAAGGACAACTGGAAGACGGCTCTTTGAGGCTGGCTCGCCTTAATTGGACGAGCCGTCCTTAACTACGATGTCCTTAATTTGATAAAAAATGAAGTAATGTATCTAGATACTGCGCCATGTCAACCACTGGTTGGGTGTTGATGAGGACAGGATACAGTATCTAGATGCAGCATCTAAACATTGTAGATGGACATTGTATCTGAATATTGTATCTAGAAACAGTATCTATACTCTGTACCTAGCAATAATATATAGATACTGTATCTATATACAGTATCTGGAACCTGTATCCAGATACAGAATCTAGGCACAATATCAATGTACAGAACCTAAATGCAGTTTCTAGATCCTGAAAGGAGATAGAATATCTAGATGCAGCATCCAGATACTGTATCAGATATGGTATCTGTGTCTAGATACTATATTTAGGTGCGGTATCTAGATAATGTATCATGATACAGTATCTCAATACAGTATCTTGATACTGCATCGATATACAGTATCTTGTCCTAGTCAACACACAATCAGTGGTGGGCAGAGCACAGTATCTAGATACATTACTCCATTACTGACGACTCATACAATTAGGGGCGAGTCAACCTCAAAAAGCCGTCCTTCAGTCCTCCTCTATATTTGAAATGAGTCGATACTGTATCTAGAAACAGTATCTAGGGACTGTATCTTGATACCGTACCTAGATACTGAATTTAGAAACAGAACATACATTCGGTATCTAGGCACAGTATCCAGATAGTGTCCGTGTAATGTATTTAGATACTGCTTCTAAATGTTGCATATGTATCTAGATACTGTATATAGGTGCAGTTTCTAGAGACAGCAAATCGATACAGTATCTAGATACTGCATTTAGATACTTTGTCAGGATACAGTATCGAGTTACAGAATTTAGAATAATTTCAGAGTATTATGCAAGCCTATTGATGAAATTGGACGGAATAATTTATAGGTTTGCATAGATGCTTATTTTTGTCCAACGATGTTTATGTGTTGTGTTTCGCACGACAATATTCTTAGCAGTTTCAAAATATGAAGAAGCTTAACTACTCACATTACTGCTTGTTTGTAAATTGCATGTTCTAGAATACCCGACTGCTGTGCTAGCCTCTGGTTGTGAGTTTGAGCCCTGGTTACGCCGATGTCTTAGGCGCTGTTCCCCACTTGAGCAGCCTAACCGTGCCACTCTCCAGCATATGCAAAAACGGACATTCAGAGAACTTGTGATGAAATGAGCAAGGAAATGCCTCTGACAAAAAAAATCATGTTTTCAGTTTTCAGCATACAGAAAAGATTGCCAATGATAATATACCAATCAATTGACTACTGTACCATTGTTATAGTATACCAATTTACTTTAAACCAATGTAGTGGTGTACAAGTTACTGGTGTATCAGTGCATGAGCGTATCGATACACCAGTTTATCAGTGCTCCAGTGTACCTGTGTGCATGAGTGTATCAGTTTGCTGGTGTAACAGTGCATCGGCATAGCAATGCACAAGTCCCACTTATTTTCCTGCTCATTCTCCCGGAGCATACCACACTTTGCCATCCTCCAAGTGTTTACACTCGTCTCTAGCTCACTGCTCAGGAAAATAGAGAACGATACTGACCAGTGGTTTTTCTATAATTTCTCTTTCCGCGGAAAAGAGGCACGACCGTTCGACACTAACTAGCTCAGCCTGCTACTAGCTTTCTCAAAGCATTGTACAGAGTCCAATCGTTTGTCTTGCACAACCTCCTACTAGCTGTCTCGCTCTCATTGGTTCAGAGTCTAATCGTTTGTCATGCATACGACCTCCTACTAGCTGTCTCGCATCATCGCACAGAGTCTAATCGTTTGTCATGCACATCCTCCTACTAGCTGTCTCGCATCATCGTACAGAGTCTAATCGTTTGCCATGCACAGCCTCCTACTAGATGTTTTGCATTATCGTATAGAGTCTAATCGTTTGTCATGCACAGCCTCTCACTAGCTGTCTCGCATAATCGTACACAGTCTAATAGTTTGTCATGCAGAGCCTCCTACTAGCTGTCTCGCATCATCGTACAGAGTCCAATCATTTGTCATGCCGACCTCTTACTAGCTGTCCTGCATCATCGTACAGAGTCTAATCGTTTTCAATGCAAAACCTCTTACCAGCTGTCTCGCTTCATCGAACAGGGTACAATCGTTTGCATTGCACAGACTTCTACTAGCTGTCTCGCATCATTGTCTAATCTTTGTCATGCACAGCCTCCTACTAGCCGTCTCGCATCATCGTACAGAGTCTAATCGTTTGTCATGCACAGCCTTCTATTAGCTGTCGCGCATATTCGTACATGGTACAATCGTTTGCCTTCCACAGCCTCCTACTAGCTGTCTCGCATCATCGTACAGAGTCTAATCGCTTGTCATGCACAGACACCTTCTGGCTATCTCGCATCATCGCACAGGGTGCAATCGTTGCTTTGCACCGCCTCCTACTAGCTGTCTCGCATCATCATACAGAGTCTAATCGTTTGTCATGCACAGCCTCTCACTAGCTGTCTCGCATAATCGTACAAGTCTAATCGTTTGTCATGCACAGCCTCTTACTAGCTATCTCGCATCATCGGACAGAGTCCAATCGTTTGTCATGCACAACCTCTTACTAGCTGTCCCGCATCATCGTACAGAGTCTAATCATTTGTTATGCACAACCTCCTACTAGCTGTCTCGCATCATCGTACAGGGTACAATCATTTGCCTTGCACAGCCTTCTACTAGCTGTCTCGCATCATTGTCTAATCATTGTCATGCACAGCCTTCTACTAGCCGTCTCGCATCATCGTACAGAGTCTAATCGTTTGTCATGCACAGCCTTCCACTAGCTGTCTCGCATAATCGTACACAACCTAATCGTTTGGCAGGCACAGCCTCCAACTAGCTGTTTTGCATCATCGTACAGAGTTTAATCGTTTGTCATGCACAACCTTCTACTAGCTGTATCGCATCGTCGTACAGAGTCCAATCGTATGTCATTCACAGCCTCCGACTAGCTGTCTCGCATCATCGTACAGGGTACAATCGTTTGCCTAGCAAATCCTCCTACGCGCTGTCTCGCATCATCGTACAGAGTCTAATCGTTTCTCATGCACAGCCTCCTACTAGCTACCGCGCATCATCGTACAGAGTCAAATCGTTTGTAATGCACAATCTTCTAATTGCTATCTCGCATCATCGTACAGGGTACAATCGTTTGCCTTGCACAGCCTCCTACTAGCTGTCTCGCGTCATCGTACAGAGTCTGATCGTTGGTCATGCACAGCTTCGTACAAGCTGTTTCGCATCATCGTACAGATTACAATCGTTTGCCATGCACAGCCTCCTACGAGCTGTCTCGCATCATCGTACAGAGTCTAAGCGTTTTTCATGCATAGCCTCCTACTAGCTGTCGCGCATCATTGTACATGGTACAATCGTTTGCCTTGCATAGACTCCTACTAGCTGTCTCGCATCATCGTTCAGAGTATAATCGTTTGTCATGCACAGCCACCTACTAGCTGTCGCGCATCATCGTACAGGGTACAATCGTTTGCTTTGCACAGCATCTTACCAGCTGTCTCGCATCATCGTAAAGAATCTGATCGTTTGTCATGCACAGCTTTCTACTAGCTGTCTCGTATCATCGCACAGAGTCAAATCGTTTGTCATGCACAACCTTCTACTAGCTATCGCGCGTCATCGTACAGAGTCAAATCTTTTGTCATGCACAGCCTCGTACAAGCTGTTTTGCATCATCGTACAGGGTACAATCGTTTGCCTTGCACAACCTCCTACTAGCTGTCTCGCGTCATCGTACAGAGTCTAATCGCTTGTCATGCACAGCCTCCTACTAGCTGTCTTGCATCATCGTACAGAGTCTAATCGTTTGTCACGCACAGCCTCCTACTAGTTGTCTCGCATCATCGTACAGAGTCTAATCGTTTGTCTCTCACAGCCTCCAACTAGCTGTCTCGCTTCATCGAACAGAGTTCAATCGCTTGTTTTGCACAACCTCCTCTTCGCTGTCTCGCATCATCGTACAGAGTCTGATCGTTTGTCGTGCACAGCCCCCTACTAGCTGTCTCGTATCATCGTACAGAGTCTAATCGTTTGCCAT